>JAKWJA010000611.1:0-40074 GCA_027704765.1 Solanum habrochaites
AATGAGAAACAGTCATCGAAAGTGTGGGTGCTATTGTTCTTACAGTTTTACCAATCTTCTATACCTATAATATATGATAAGTTAAGGGTAAAAGAAAAGGTGAATAGAAATTAAAAAATCAGGAGAAAGAGAGAAACAATCGAGAGAGGGATAAAACGAATAGGAAAGGCAAAGACTTTTGAGGAATGAGGAGCTTTGTGACTGATCACTATTCCTTCTTCGGTGGATGGTATGTTATTGTTTATTCTATTTCAAAGTAAACTCTTAAAGCGAAGGATTATGTAGTGGGTAAAGTTTATTTAAAGGTCTTCTATATCTTGAT
Source organism: Solanum habrochaites (assembly GCA_027704765.1). Classification (NCBI taxonomy): domain Eukaryota; kingdom Viridiplantae; phylum Streptophyta; class Magnoliopsida; order Solanales; family Solanaceae; genus Solanum; species Solanum habrochaites. The sequence goes on from JAKWJA010000611.1 coordinate 323, forward strand.
GTATGCTTGCATAATGTGAATTATGTACTTGAATAGGTTGGGAATGAGGTTGTGAAGCTTAAACTAAACCCTCTTGTTAATTATGATGCCATGTAATAAAGTACGGCTCTCCATGAACGAAAAGAATTAAGGTTAGTGATATGGTGTCACGTTGCCGACACACGGATATTAGTATGGAGGCGGGTGTCACTTTCGCCCCAGATAGTAGTAAATGGATCGGGTGTCACTTTCCGACACCAGGATAGTAGCAGTGGATCGGGTGTTACGTTCCGACACCAGGATAGAGTAGTGCTCGTGTGTCACTTCCGACAACCAGGATAGTAGAGGATCAGAGTGTCACGTTTCCGACACCAGGTAGTAAAAAGAATGATCTTGAAGCAATGTTAATGTCCTTAGATTTAAAGACTTAGTTCCCAAATTAGTATGGTGTGGAGGGGCTGATCCTCATAGTTGTGCTCGGGTGGTGGACAATAGTTATTATCTTGTGGTTGGTTATCTGTTGAGTATGATAGTCGATTTTTAATGTTATTATCTTATATATAATGCTTTCTATTTTGACTTGGGCCGATGATATCACTCAGTACTTGTGCCTTGTACTTACCCCTACTTGTATTTGTTTTTTCTTTGTTAATCATGGAGTGCATCAAACGTGTCGTTGTCTTCAACTCAACTGCAACTCTAGACATACTTCAGCATAATCAGATTCAGTGTGAGCTATTGTTCCTATGCTCGGACTGGATTCTTTCCTTCGCGTCTTGATGTCTTGAAGTTCTCGGACATGGACCATCTCTACTTTTTTAGTTTCTTAGAATACTCTTAGATTTAGTATTGAGGATAGATTTTCTTGTGATGATGACTTCCAGGTTTGTAGGATAGTATTGATAATTTGTAAAGTTATTTAATTGATTCTTTAATGAGTTTTAAGTCTTTTCCGCAGTAATTTTCTGTTTATTATGGTTGAATGTTTGGATTAGATATGGTGTTCCGCTCACATAGGAGAGTAATGTGGTGGTGTCACTCGCGGCTCGTTTTGGTGGTCGTGACATTATCTCCAGTTAAGCAAAGAGCAAAGATGAGTTCATTCTCAAAGATATAAGGGAACTAAGTATTCCGTAGAAAGTTATAGATGTTTTTACATTTACGTTAAGAGGAACTAAGACTTTTTCCAAAGAGTTTTTGAACAAGAAAGGAGAACATTGATTCCAAAGGGCTTTGGTAAAGCTAAATTGTTGGCAATTATCTCAACCCAAAGAAAAAAAAGGTTAGTCTAAACAAATTATGAGCAAAGTTATTCTTGGGAGTATTAATTGATCACCGTGGGATAAAAATTCATATTACTCAAGTCCCATTGTAACAATGTGCCTCATTGGTGTTAATAGGTCATACTTTTTAAACTCCGGTAGTTAAACTAGTGGATCCACTAAGTTAAGTAAGGTTCCTATATCGTATGGCAAGGTAGAGGATGACCCTGTAAGCGTGAGTTCAATGTTGTCCATCGCTTTAGCCTCATTGTGATAGTTTGTCGGTTAAGAGAATCTCCCACAGAAGTTAGGTATTTTTATACACATAAGTTTTTATATTTTCATATATATCAGTTTACTTGTATTTTTATATACATGACATAGTTATTGTTATCTTGCATACAATCCAGTTTCCAAGCAGTTTCCGACATTTTTTTCTTATCGTGCATATCCTTTTAAATTGAGTTATTAATGAAATAAGTGTTATCATAAGTTAAGCAAAGTCCAAGGTAAGGTTCTTCCTTACTCCTTCAAGTCCTAAGTGTGGGTTTTTAGTATTCCAACTAGATACCCATACTTCACTGTAGTGATGGTCAGTTGTCCTGTATCGTTATATTATGCAGCGGCAGGTAACCAGATCAACATCCAGCAGCAATTGTTGATCCAGATCGAGCACTTAGATTCAGTGGTAATTCTCTTGCTTTCCGGAGATCCTTTTTATATGTTTTCCCCAGTCTTTCATTTCAAATGTTGTGGATGGCTCTCCTACCATTAATCATAATATGTGTAGATGCTTCATAGATGGATAGTCCAGTTAATTCAGTTGAGTCCTCTTTTATTTAACTACAAGGTTTTTGAACTAAATGTCATTTATGCCAGACTATTATGTTTTAAGTATTTCTTTTAAATGTTCTTATTCATAATTGAGTTAAGTTAAATCTTTCATCACTGAGTTTAAGTAAGTCCAGATCCAGGGTCGTTCAAGACCAACAATGGACATCTGGGTGTCGGCCACGTCAGGGGGTACTCTTTAGCCATGACATTTTTAAATTTGCTTTTGTTTCATATTTAAGTATATTTAAATTATTATGTTTCATACCTAATTATTTTTGTGTTTACTATGTAAACTATTGAAAATTTTAAAATATACTTATGAATAAATGTACACCTTAATTAATTAAAAAATTTTAACTAAAATTTTTAATAACGATATTTAATAATTGTTATCGGTAAAAATATTGAATACTTGCCCCTTTTTCGTAATTTCTCTTTAAAATTATTTTAAAAAACTGATGGTCCAAAGACCATCGCTTATCAAAAACACTTTTTGAATACTTAGGCAAAACACAAATAGCTATTTGTCAGAATAGCACTTTTCTAAAAACCTAGTTTAAATCTATTCGCTTAGTATTTGTTTTTAGAGTAAATGTCAAACACCTTCTAATTATTTGAAAATACTAATCCTATTTAGATAAATAATAGGAATATGAGAAGTCACATTTTAACTAATTGAATGATAATTGAGAGGAAATGGTTTCTGTGATTGTGGGGAAGGGGGAGGGGTTGGGGGAACCTATGAACCGATAACATTGATTAAAATATTATTATTTACTTTAATGATAAGGTAAAATAGTTTCATCACTTTTAATGGAATATTCTGGTACACTACAATCTATACATAAAACCTATAGCTCATCAGTATTCTTTTTCCCATTGTGGAAGATAAAAGATTCTATTCACAAACAACTTGTTAATATCTAATTACATTGCTATTTTTCTTCTTTTAAAATTTTTTTTGGTGGAATCCATATATGTCCCCAAAGCGCTCCAATACATCGTGGGTTTCGATCTCAGATGATTTTCATCAATATCATCTCAATCTACACCTCGCAATTTTGGGCCCCTTTTTTGGCCAAAAAACACTAAACGCCTCGAACCTCACAATCTTGTAGATTATACCCAGTTCCTTTTACTTTGTAACAATCACAAATTTCTTTCTTAATATGTTTTCAATTGGTAGCAATTTCAAACAATTCTAATTATGTGAAAAACAATAACCTATGTTCATGAAATATTAAATAAGGAAGATTAATGTCAAACATTTTAAGTAGATCGGAAGATATTGTGACAGCTGCAGACGAATTCTATTCACATAAATTTTTCTAAGATGGCAAGGAGAAGTGAAAATTATTACAAAAGTATAAGGAAAGTACATGTAACGACCTTTTTAGAGAGTCGTTTTGAGCAACAGATTTTATTCCTGAGAAAACTGGCAGAGGTGACGAGGCCACTACGGACCGTCACGGCCACGACGACCCGTCGTGGAGGTGTCTGTTTCAAAAACACTTAGAAAATCTTAATTGGTACTGAAAATCGACTCTCTGACGTCGTGACGAGTGGCAGTACGGACCGCGCATGGTTCGACGGCCCGTCACAGGACATCAACTTCAAAACAATCCTCTGTTGCATGCGACGTACCACGGCACGGCCCGTCGCAGGCCGCGGACGGCCCCTCACGGGCTACGCCAATCCCATCCGGGGGTCGATTTTCTTTACACGTTTTAAGGGACGTTTTGACTATTCCTGCTTTAATTTTAGAAGTTAGAGGGTTTAATGTTAATAAGTCTAATTACTTGGGGTTAAAAGAGGTAACCTTAATTAATTAGTGGGTTTATTTTGCCATCTTTCAAACGTAATTATATAATATTGAGTGGTAAAACAAAAGGGTTTGAATAAAGAAAATAGAAAGAACAAGAGAAGGAGAGAGCAAGTCGAACGAGAAAGAGGAGAAACGAAGAGAACCAAAGCTTGGGAAATTGTTGCTTGATCACTTATCTTCGTGAGGTAGGTTATGGTTTTTTTTTTTAACACTATTCGTAGTAAACTCTTAATAGCGATGATTATGTGTTGGGTAATATTTTAAGTCTTCTATATGCTTAATGTGTGTAATGCATGATTGCTCTTAATTATATATATATAGCTTTGTGATAATCAGCATGGATGAAGCATTGAATCTTGAAGAAACCCTAATCTACTTTGTTAATGATGAGCCCTGGTATACCAAGAATGGCTTATGAACGAAAGTAGTGAATTAGGGGCTCGGGTGCCCACGTTTCCGTACCCAGGATAGAATCTTAGATCGGAGTTTCACGTTCCGACACCAGATAGTAATATGGATCGGGTGCCACGTTTTCCGGTACCAGGATAGAATCTGAGGATCGGAGTGTCACGTTTTTCCGACACCACTATAGTATATGGATCGGGTGCCACGTTCCTTCCGGTACCAGGATAGAATATGAGGATCGGATTGTCACGTTCCGACCACCAGGAATAGATATGAGGATCGGAGTGTCCGTTCCGCATACGCAGTATAGAATGAGGAGTCGGAGTGTCACGTACCCGACGTGGACGAGAGTAAATAATATAATGAATCTTGGAAAAGATACTAAATATACTCACTCTAAAGAACTGTGTTCCCCAAACGCGTATGATGAGGAGGCGTGAGTCCTCATTGATGGCTTGGTGTTTGGTAACCAAGGATTATGGTAATTGTAAATGCTGCACATGCTAAGGATATTAGTTGATTTTTATGTACTTGATATTCTGTTTTTCTATTTGAGTTGGCTCGATGATACCTACTCATACTTGTGGTTTGTACTGACCCCCTACTTTTATGTTTTCCTTTTGTATATAGTGGTATGGCGCAAAACGTGCCGTCATCTTTCGACACAGTAAGTTCAAGCCAGTGTTCTTCCATCCGGATCTTCATGGTGAGCTAATGCTTCTAAGCTTGACTGGATCTCCTTCCTTCATGTCTTGATGCCTTGGGAAGTTTCGCAAGACTAGCTTTTATGTGTTTTAGCTTCTTAGAATACTCTTAGTTTAGTAATTGATCATAGATGTTCTTGTGGTGATGACTATCAGATTTTGGGGAATTAATAGAAGTTGAATTTTAGAGAAGTTATTGAATTGGTCCCTTTTATTGTTTAATGAGTTCAAGCCTTCCCCCGCAGTTACTTTATGTTGATATTAATTGAAATGAATAAGGTTTTAGATTGGTTGTTTCGCTCACATAGCGGGTAAATTGGTGCCCAGTCGCGGCTCCGGTTTTGGGTCGTGACAACTTGGTATCAGAGCATTAGTTCGTTGGTCGCACTCATCACACAAGAACAGTCTATAGAGTCTTCAAGAACGGTAGGGGGGAAACGCCTTTATTACTTTTCTTTTGAGAGGCCTTAAGACTTTAGAGGAAAATTCCATTCTTTCTTTCCTTCTTTCGTGCTATTACTGGACAATGGGTATCTCTAGGTGATACAAAATTGGTTATCCTGACCATCTTCACTCTATTTCGCGATGGGTTAGAACTAGAGCAACGACACTCCAAATCAACACAACAGCAAGACAAGATGCATCTGAGCACCACTTGGGGGCTGTACGCTCGAGGAAGAACAGTGGCACGAGGCCGCGGTATAGGTCGGGGAGGACGTCCCTGAGGGTAGAGACGATTCACCTAGCCCTTCTGACTAGGGCGGTAACTCCTCCACCGAGCTAAGGAAATAATAAGAGAATGGGAGGATGGGGAGAATGAAACAGTAACAGAATGGGAAATGCCACCCAACCTACCCCAGAGATGATCAATCAGGTTTCTCGCTATCTTAGTGGGTTGTCTGATCATGTCAGGCACCCCAATGTTTTTCCTGCACGCAACACCCCTCCGGTTCAATGAGGTACGACATGCCGCCACTATGGCCCCCGTATGGATTCCTCAATTGTACATAAGGCACGTTTCCAGCCTGACTAACTTACTGGGCCTATAAATGACAATGATCAGCATGACCTTTTCAGTAAGTTCTTGAAAAATTGAAAACTCCAGTCTTTTCAAGGGTTGCGAATCTGAGGATGCTTAAGATTTTCTTTTCTTTTTCTGGTTGACGATCATGAGCTCCTACATACACAAGAAAATGGGTATAGTAGAACGCGTTTGGTGTTTGAGTTTCGTGGTATTAGTTTTAATGGAACGCCAAAATGTGGTGCGTGTCCCACATTTTGATTTTCAACCAACAGAGGCACCTCACATATGACTTGGCCTCCATCTCTCATCTTGTTTAAATTGAGAAGTCGTATTCCCCCTTCGTCCCGCCCTTCCCTCCGTCCCCGAACTTTAGGTATATGAAAAAATGTGATGCTTTCTCTATTTCTTTATGCTACACAATCAATGATTCTTTGCATTCCATTTCCATTATCCTCTTGCTTTCGATGGTCCTGGTTCTGTTCCCTGCCTTCTCCTACCTTGCCGTGTGTCCCTTGTCGGGCCAGCCCCCTCTGGACTTTTGTGATACCCTCTTCCCTCCTTTAGTGCTCTTGGATAATTAACTGGATGGCGTCTTCGTTGTAGTCCCACCCCCCGCCGTTTTGTGAAGGGGGTGAGATCAGAGTTGCAGTAACATTTCAGGCCGTACAAGTGAGCGCTAGGAACGGCAAAAATCCTTCCAAGAAGTGTATGATTCGTAGTAGAGTGGTAAGGGTGAAGCCAGATGGAATTCACACCTGGCATCGACATCAGAGGTTTTTCGAAAGCTGGAGGTGAGTTTAATGGTTCCTACTCTAAGAGGACAGGGTCTGGAGGTTACCTCAGTTTCGAACCCATTCAGTCTTCACTACAGACTGTCTGTTGGGGGTCCATCCTCAGAACCGGTCAACACTTCCCTGAGAGAACCTATGCTTGAAATCTAGAGAGTGTTATGGGTGTGGGGGAGGCTGGGCAATATCAATAGGTATTGTCCAAAACAGAGTGATAGACCCCCATCACCAGTTAGAGGTTAGAGGTGGTCAAGTCAGAATGCCGTCCATTCTTCTTGAGGGCGTGGTTGCCGAGGTAATTGGTGTTCACCAAAACGGCCGGGGTGATTGTGAAAACTGGAGCCACTACATCACAAACAATTGATAGGGGCACGGACAAACAAACGCAAGGTCCCATTGTTTGCTTTCCCCTGGGAGTTCAAGAGGCGGGAGACATCTGATGCCTGTCAATCACAGGTAATCTTTCTATAGTTTGTGATTGCATGGCTTTTTCCGTATTGTTTGATCTAGTCAAAAAAGAGGAAAAACATTTTCTTATGTATCTTCCTCATTTGCTAATGGCCTAAATTTACAATTGTGAATTACCTTGATATGGCCGTATTCTGTTTCTCTACTTCTTCCCTACTGCTTCTTCTACTCCGGTGGGGGTGAGTCTGTTGGTAGTTGACAAGGATAAGGTCTTGTTTGGGGAACTTTGTGGGGAGCAAACACTTATGTAGATTTGTTTATCTTAGAAATGGTCGAATTTTGAGTAATCTAGGTTTGACGTGGCTTTCTCCGCAATTATGCGATCTTTGGATTGTAATGCTTAACAAACGTTGACGTTAGCCACGCCTTGGGACGATCCGTTAGTGTGGGAGGGTGACTACACTTCCAATCCGGTGCTTAATCATCCTCTTTCTTTCTCTTCGTGCTAAGCAAATGGTTATAAGATGTTTTTATCTTTCCTTGGCACAATCTCAAGGATGAACACTACTCAAAAGCACCTTCGATTGCGTCGTTTTCGGTGGTCCGTGGTTTCTTGATGTATTCCCTGCAGATCTTCCTGGTATGGCCACCAGTAGGGACATTGTGACTTCTGTACTTGATCTTGAACTCGTGTAACTCGCCCCATTTCTATACCCCTTATAGAAATGGCGAAAATGAGGGGAAGAGGGGTAGCTGTTGTTTTTTGCTTTGGGAGATTATATGGTTGTGGTTTGTATGTATGAGGGAGGGTGTGGAACCCGAACGGGAGTGGAGGAGTCGTATGGGATAGAGGTCAATCGAGTGATAGATTATTTGGGGGGTGTATAGGTGGTATGTGGAGGGGTGGGGTGTGGGTTTTGTGGGGGGGGTTGGTTTGAGGTTGTAGGGGGATCCCGGAGTTAGGAGTGGCGGGTATGCGAAGTATAAGGGGTGGGGTTTAATTGGGGAGTTTCCGGGGGGGTGGGATGAGGGGAGAGGGTGGAGGTATGGGTGGTGTTGGTGTGTTGGTGGGAGTGGTGGGCGGAGTGACTAGGGGGGAGGGGGGTGTAAGTGGTATGATTATGGGGTTAAGTGTATGTTGGATGGTTAGGGGGGATTGCGATCTGGGTGGAAGTGGGAGGCGGATGGGTACGGGAGGAGGCGGTTTTTGTGGGTTGAAGGTGGGAGGGGTTATGTTGGTGGCATTGGGAAGGTGTGTGAGGGGTTGGTGGGGTAGAGAATTATGGTGGGCGTTGGTAGTGTGAGTATGTGGAATGATTTTGTCCGATGGGGGTTTCGGTGTGTGTAAGTGCGATCGGTGAGGGGGATGTAGGTATTGGGAGAGTGGTGTGTTGTTTGGTGGAAGTGGGGCTATGTGCGCAGGGGATGTGGGGGGTGTGTCTGGTTGCCTGGGGCGATGGGGCGGTGTCCTACCGGGAAAGGTGTGAATTGGGTCTGGGGGGGTAAGGGCGGGTTAGAGAGTTAAAGCCCAACTTCAAGAGTTGGTTTAGCAAAGGCTTCATTAACCAAGTGGCCTCTCCTCCTCCTTGTGTGCTTCCGGTTTTGTTTGTAAAGAAGAATTAGGAGTTTTTTCGGATGTCATAGACTACCGCATTTGAACAAGGTAACCATAAAGACAAGTATCCTCTTTCCTCGCATTGATGACTTGTTCGATCAGTTACAAGGTTGCTTTTCTTCTCTACGAACATTGACTTTATATCCCGGTTATCATCAATTGAAAATAAGGGCAATGCATGTGCCAAAGGACTTACTGCTTTTAGAACGATGTATGGCCATTAACGAAATTTTTGGTAGTGATGTCTTTTGGTCTTGCTTCCTAATGCCCCTTCTTTCTTTCATCATGAGTCTGATGAATGGGGATTTTAAGCCATATTTGGATCTCTTTGTGATCCGTATTTATGATGATATACGATTTAAAACGCTAAAATAAGGAGGAACATGAGGAGCATTTGGGGGAATGGTATTGGAAATGTGAGGGGAAAAAGCTTTATGCCAAGTTCTCTAAGTGTGAGTTTTGGCTATGCATGTTCCCTTCTTGGGGCACGTGGTTTTTCTAAGGATGGATGATGGTGGATCCTTCTAAGATCGAAGTAGTGAAGATGGGTAAGACCTACTAATGTGTCAAAATAATGAGCTTTGGTTTGGGTTCGCTTAGCACTAATACCCTACCCCCCCCGCCGATTCGTCATGGATTCTCTTCTATTCGACTTCCCAACCTGACGAAGCTGACGTACTAAAGCAAATGTCCGCATTTGTATGGTCGAATGAGTGGTGATGGAAAGCTTTCAAAGCTCAAGACTTTGTTTTTGACTACCTACCCGCACCTATCCTTTACACTTGTCAGTGGAGGGTAAGAACTTCAATTGTTTTCTTGTGATGCATCCTATCTGGTTTGGGGTGTCAGTATCTAATGCAAGAAAAAATGTGATTGCTTATGCTTCGAGGCAATTAAAAAGTGCATGAAACCGTAAACTATCCAACTCAGTTTGGAATGGCCCGCGGTAGTGTTGCATTAACGCAATGGAGACAACTAGCTATATGGGGATTACGTGTAGGTCTAATACGGATCATCATCGTAAAGCCTACATATTTCTTCACTAGCTCAGAGAGATTGATTTGTAGACGAGGAGATGGATTGGGAACTATAAACTTAAAAGGACTACGACATCACTAATTTTGTATCATCCGGGTAAGGCGAACTGGTGTAGCGTAGTTCTTTAATAGAAAGAAGGATGCGGGAAGCAGGACTCAGGCCCCCTTGGCAGCTTCTAATACATCCCATTGTGCTAGGGAGATTCATATTCTGGCTACGACCTTATGGAGTTTAGAAGTAAATGATAAGGGAGGATTTTTAGCTTGTGGAGGCAAGATCTTCCTTCCTTGACAAGATTAAGGAAGCATTTAATGATGAAAAATTGAATCCGGATCCGAGATTAAAGTTGGTGTGTCAAGTAGAGTCTACAGAAGTGCACGAATTTATTATGTACTTTTTTATTTGCGGCTTCCGGGCACGGGGTCTGCTTGGTCCCCCCCCTCGCGTCGCTGCTTTTGCCTCCCGCACTCTTCGGACAAAGAGCGCAAATAGTTCAAGGTATCCGATACAATCCCGGGTGGCAACCAAGATGTACCGTGCCTAAGCAACACTTTGGTGTAGAAACTGAAGCGTGATATTTGTGGATTTTATTGGCCAAATGTCCAAATTGCCACAATGTGATATGAACAACACCCAGATGCCCGTAGGAGACATCTTCAGAGAAATGGCCCATTCCGAATGGAAAGGGAGAGAATTGCAATGGACTTCGTAGTTGGTGTCTTCAAATCCATGTGTCAATTTCGACTGGCCAATGTTTGTTTTGTTTTTCCATATTAACCCTTCTTTCTCATTTCATTCCGGTTAAGTTAAACTTAACAATGCAGGAGAATTAGCCAAACTTTTACATCTCAGAAGTGTTCCGATTGCATGGAGTTCCACTATCCATCATCATCAGATAGAGGTACGCGTTTACTTCTCAGTTTTGGAAACTTGCTGCAAACTCGGTACTAGGAGTTGATCTTATACTCGTGCTTTCCATCCTCAAGACCGACGTCAGTCTGAGCGAACGATTCAAGTGTTGGAGGATTGCTTCGTGATGTTTATCGATTTCGGTGGCCATTGGTATAAGCTTCTTACCCTTAGCGGATGTTTTCAAATACATATAATAAAAGCTACACTCAAGCATCGTATGGCTCCCCCTTTGAAGCATGGTATGGTAGGAAGTGTAGGTCCCCCCCATTGGTTTGATTGTGATATGGCATTCGAGTTAGACCTTGGGGTACTGATCGTTTGAGGGATCGATATAAAAAGTGAAATCTATTCCAAGAGAAAGCTCTAAGCGGGGCGCAAAGTAGACAAAAAGGAATACTGTCGATCGAAGGTTAGAGACTTAGCGTTATGGAGGGGGAACAAGTCGTGTTGAAAAGAAAGTTTCGCCAATGAAAGGGGTGGATGCTGTTTGGTGAAAAGAGGAAAGCTATTAGTCCCAATGGTACTTGGTTCCCTTTGTGAAGGTACTTAAGAAGTATGGGAGGTGTGCTTAATTTTGTTTAGCCTTAACCTCCAGGCTGTCAGGAGTCATCCGGTATTCCATGTGTCGATGTTGAAAAGATTCAATGGGTGATGGAAATTACATTATCCAGTGGGAATTTAGTTTTGCTTGATGTAGATTTGTCTTATGAGGAGGAGCCTGTTGCTATTTTAGATAGAGAAAATTCGCAAGTTGGAGGTCAAGGGAGATTGCATCTATCAAAGTTTCAATGGAAGAATCGACCCTTGAAGAAGCTACTTGGGAGAAGGTGAGGCATATATTCGAGAAAAGATACCGCCAAATCTGTTTTTTTACAGATTCACTATTCCTGTTTTCGCCCTTGTTTTTGCCTTCTTGTGATCGTTCGGGACGAACTGGGTAAATTGGTATCTATTGAACAACCTGTTTAGGTTCGTTTTGAGCACCAGATTTTATATTCTGGAAAAACTGGCAGAGGTGACGGAGGGCCCGCGGACCGTTACGGGCACGACGGCCCGTCGTGGAGGTGTCGTTGTTCAAAACACTTATCACATCTGTAAATTTGGGTTACTTAAAATCGACTCTCTGAACGTGCGTGACGATTGGCAAAGGACGGACCGTCTCAGGATCGACTGCCCTCACAAAGGCCCTCCACTTAAAAACTAGCTCTGTTTGCAATGCGACGGACATGCAGGTACGGACCGCCGCAGGCGCGACGGCCCGTCACGGGCTACGCAATCCAGTTCGGGTCGGATTTCTTACCGTTTATTAATGGACATTTTGACTATTCCTCCTGCTTTTAATTATAAAGTTTTAGAGGGTTAGTTATAATCTATAGGAGGCCGTGTTCCTTTTTGTTTTTTTGCGCCCTCTTTCAACCTTAAGTTTTAGTGGGTTTATTATTTTGCCTTCTTTCAACCTTATTATATAATAAGTTAGGGTAAAGAAAGAGGGTTTAATAATAAAATAGAAAGAACAAGAGAAGGATAGAGAAATTCTTAACGAGAAAGAAGGAGAACGAGAGAACCAAAGCTGGGAAATTGCTTGCTTGAATTACTAACTCGGTGGAGGTAGGTTTTATGGTTTTTTTTTTTTTACACTATTCGTAGTAAACTCTTAATGACGAATGATATGTGTTGGGTAAGATTATTACGTCTTCTATATGCTTAATTGGTGTGGGGAGGCATGATTGCTCTTATATACATATATCTGGTTTGTGATAAAATAAGCATGATAAGCCATTGACTCTTGATTTGACGAAACCCTAATCTACTTTGTTTATGATATGTCCTTGTTATTAAAAGGAAGGTTTAATTAACGAAGTGTGAGATTAGGGGATCGTGCCACGTTCCGTAACTAGGATAGAATAATGAGGATCGGAGTGTCACGTTCCGACCCAAGGAATAGTATATGGATCGGTTGCCACTTTCCGGTACCAGGATAGACTATGAGGATCGGAGTGTCACGTTCCGACCCCATGATAGTATATGGTCGGGTGTCCACGTTCCGGTAACCTGATAGAATTATGAGGATCGGAGTGTCACGTTCCGACCCACCACAGATAGAAATGAGATCGGAGTGTCACGTTTCGACACCAGGATGGAATGAGGAGGGAGTTTCACGTCCGACACGGAGTAAATAATCTAATGAATCTTGAAAGATACTAAGATACTCAATCTAAAGCATTTCCCCAAACGAGTATGCTTAGGAGGCGTGAGTCCTCATTGATTGGCTTGGTGTTTTAATAACCAAGGATTATGTAATTTGTAAGATGCTGCATGCTAAGGAATAATTAGTTGATTTTATGATGTTACTTTATATATAATGTTTTGCTATTTGGTTGGCCGATGATACCCACCTACTCAGTACTTGGGTTGTACTGACCCCCTACGTTTAATGTTTCTTTTGTATATGTGGTATGCAGCAAACGTGCCGTCATCTTCCGACTCAACAGTAGTTCTAGCCAAGCTTCGTCACACAACCCGGATCGTCAGGGTGGCTAAGCTTCCTAGTTTGGACTGGATCTCCTTCCTCATGTCTTGATGCCTTGAAGTTTTCGGCCAATAGACTAGCTTTTTTTTGTTTTAGCTTCTTAGATACGCTTAGTTAGTAAATTGATCATAGATGTTTTCTTGTGGTGATGATTTTTCAGATTTGGGGAATTAATAGAATTGAATTTTAGAAGTTTTGAATTGTCTTTTATTTATGAGTTCACAAGCCTCCGCATACTTATGTTGATATTAACTTAAATGATAGGTTTTTTTAAGATTGGTTGGTTCGCTCATCATAGGAGGGTAAATGTTTGGGTGCAGTCCGCGGTCTAGCCCTGTTTTGGGTCTGGACATACAAATGATATATTAACAATAACGATAGATATCCACATGTCCACGAACAATAATAACGTACAAATTATATTTTAACCAGCATGAATTATTCTATTTAATTTCCCTTAAATATAACACATTCATTTCACCTATTATGGGCATAACTTCTTTATTCTATTCTCCTGCAAAAGAAAAAAACTTTAAATTCTAATCCTTACATTGTTTAATTTCCTTTATTGATATTCCAATTTTATGATGTTTTTGAAGTGGAATGAAGTAATAAATGTTGTGGTCTTTTCATAGACTTATAATACGGTAGAAAGGTTTTAGAGGACAATGATGGCTTCGATCGTGCATATATACAACAAATTCTTTTAATTGAACTTTCGTATCTTCTTCCTTATCGATAGAATAAATTTTATACCTTGATTATCCCCCCACAATGATTAGTGAAAACATGTAACCTAACGTTGACCGATCGAATGTTGTCCAAAAAAACTTTTGACGCGTTTTTTCCATTAATATCCATCTACCACCTACACACCATAAATAAAAACCTCTATTTGTTTGCCATATTAATTTTTTAAAATATATTTTTTAAATTGTTCTCTTAAAATTCCTAAACCCAATGCTGTTCAGTTGGGAGATATTAATGTCATACGAGACGAGACTCAGATAGAAGTGGAGAAGAAGATGATGGATGTGACTGTTGTAATAAATTAATTTTATACGAAGATAGTTTTAACATTAAATTAACTTTTAATCTATTTAATATTTTTAGATTTGCCATGCTGGAAAATTTTTCCATCACCTAGATTTCACTTGACAAAATTTTTAAACAAAGAAGTGTGGCACACATCTCAAAAGTCGTTCCAATTGTGTTTTCACTAAATATTTATTACCTTAAGTTCATTTTTTGTACATAAATTATATTAGAATCTTTTTAAGATTAAAGTAGTAAAATCGTCCATTCTGGACGGACAAATTGGTCTTTCAACTTTGTACACTTTGGGGGCCCCGCATGCCTGAATAAAATTTGATTGATATAGATAGAAATAGTAACGTATAGATATAGGATTAGTTGAATATTAATTTATTGGATTTTATTTACTATAAAGGTAAAATGACAACCAAACATCGCATTTGCGCTTTCACTTTCAATAATATATATATATATATATATCAAAAGTTAAATTACGCCAAACCTACAAAAGCATCATCTTAGTAAAGAAAACAAAAAAATCAATAAACTAGGTAACTAATTTATTATTTTTAAAAAACTAAATCATTATTTGTTCAATGTAATTTTGAATTTGGTGTTCGGGCTAGTTTTGTAACACTGACTTTGCAAAAAAAGAAAAAATTTTTGTAGGACTAAGTTTTGATTTTCAGGTCTCATCTACAAATTGGTAAAAACTTCTTACAGTATTTGGATGTCAACTGTAGAAAAGGGAAAAATATTTTTCCTCAAAACAATCCCAATAATCCCTTTTTTATGGTTACCATAACGGTCCCGTCACCTTATGTATGAGTTTTATATAGATAATCTTAGGTAATTCCCAATCTTAGTGAACTTTAAAGAGTCAAAGTTGATTTTCTACGACAGTAGACAGTCTACGTACGTAGAAATGTTCCGTCGAAAGATAGGTGGAAATCATGGTCCTAGTACTTGTCTATGGTTGACTACTACGAACTATAAATGAAATACAATTAAAACGAAGGTGAGTCGGTGGTTATTTTTAAATACTTTTGGGTCGTTTCACTAAATATTTTAATCAAAATTAAATGTATGTCGTTTTAAAAACCTTCATATCCAAGATTGCATATAACCTTTTCTAACCCCCAATTTTACCATTTTTGATTTATTCTCCTAAATCCCCTAAAACAACTGCCCAAATTCTCTCAGACTAATAAAGTAGTAGAATGAATTGTTTAGGGTTTTATTCAAGTCTTCAATTCTCTAATCAGTTTTTGGCTTAAAAGGATCAAGATATGTGGGTATTCACCCATGGGTTCCTTCCCCCATAAGGTCCTACGGTTCCCAAGTTCTCTCCTCAATTCAAATGATTCATGTTAGGTTCAATTCAATCTCATGGGTTCCACTTTAATTATCGTTTTTTTGTTGTTGATTAGTCTTATAATGCATAACTTCATGTTAGTTTCGTGATGTTTTATTGAAATTATCTTGACCGGTGCATGTTCTTGATTTTTTATTTAGAACCCATATTGAGGTTATGAACTATAATTTAAAATTTTAGAAGATATACATTTATATGAAATTATTATAAATAATTCAATGTGCTTTGAAAGGAAAGTATAAATCATTGTACAAGTTCGCACATGTTTTCATTGAATCGTGATTGTGAAAGATATTTTCTCACATAAGATTCTCATTGGTGAATAGGTTTTCTCTAGTATCATCTCTAGTCCAAACATGTGCCTCTATAAGATTTCTTAAATGACTAGCTAATGGATCCATTTTAGGAAATGATGTTATGTACAACATTCTACCTTGGAAAAGTTATTTTCCCCGCTTTTGTCTTAGGTATTATGACTTTTTCCATGATAGATAACTTTTCATGGTCTTTATTGTCGGTTAGAAGCTAGATCTCACAACTACTGTATTCTTCACGCTTTCCTTATGTCGGCTTTAATGTTAATGTATTGACTATGTTTATATTATTTTCGCAATGTCATTTCCTTTTCTAAAATCTATAAATGTTTTATTGTACTCGCCTATACATTTTAAGGTCCTTTATGTTATCATTCGATGTTTATGCATATTGGCTATATTTAGTACATTTCATGTATTAATGCATATTTGTTCTTACAGTTATCTCGTGAATTACGGTTCTCTGGCATTCCTTCCTGTCTTGATCACGTCATGGCTAGACATATATAGGTACTTAGATTGATTGGTGAGTCCTCATGTTCCGGGGATCGAGATACTGTATATTTTAATTTATGCCATTTGGTGGGTTTCCGCTTTTGTATTTGAGGTACGAGTTAACTTCTCATTCACTTTCTTTATTGACGTTTAAGACTTAGTTAGAACTTTCATTTTTTGTCAAACTTTTTGATATATAAAATGTTAATCCTTAAAAGTCCTTATTTCTATTATCTTGTATGATGTAATGCTCAGTGCTTGGTGTAAGGCTTCTCGGTGTCCCTATACGTCATGTTATGGTGTAGGGTCTACTTTGGATTGTGACAAGTTTTCACAACCTTTATTATTCTACAATACATCTGACACTTCACACTAAAAACAGTGCAGGTAACTCTCCAACAAAACTAGGACAAATGAGAAGATTCACCCACGATTTTATTTTCGCTCAAATTTTAAACTTGAAGACTTTGGTTCTCAGCCACTTCTTGTACTCACTAGGACATACATTGGGTGGGCACTAAATTAATATTGTTTTTCAATTTCATGCAATCAACGTGTGAATACCTTCAAATCATTTCTTTCTTCGGTGTAATATCATTTGTATTTTTACTGTCTCGATTTCCTCACCTTTATCTATAACATTAATCTTGATAGTTAAAAATATTGAAACATTTATTTTTTTTAGCTATAACCTAATCATTTTATATTGTTTTATCTTGATTAATTTATAATGATAATATGTTGATTAGAGAGATTCGAAATTAGAATTGAACATTTTTGAAAGTGTGGAACTCAAATAAGAAAAGAATCTAAATCGGGAAGTAAAGTTATAGAAATATTTCAAATAACAATTCAAGTATTTCACCAGACGCAATGTTCAAAAGACTTTTGCAAGATCCAGTAATAACACAGATTATCAATCGATATCTTCTGTCTTTACTTGAGAAACTAAATCGAAATGATAATATTTAGATCTTTATCACTTACTAAATAATTTTTAAAAATATTAGTATGCATGCACAGATAACAAAGAAGAATTACGTTATACTACATCCGTTCAATTTTATTAATGTTCCCGTTTCGAATTTCCAGAGTCAAACAAGTCTATTTTTTAAACATAAATTTTTCATAGGGCTTATAAATATTTTGAATTAAATTAATTATTATTACTCATAATCTTTTTACGTATTTACAAATAATAAATGTCACATTTAAAAACTGAAGATTCCATGCGTAATTTTTTATCAACTTAAACTGTTTGACTCTCAAAATATAAAAGGTATCTAAATTGTAACTAGAAAAGTACTATGACAATAATAAAGGTCGACAATTACTCCCCATATTATTATTAATAGTTCAAATGCAATGTGTCCTTGAGCATGAAAAATCTCTTATTTTTATTAAGGCGAATGGGTCTGGTGGAACCCTTATACTGTATCAGTTTTGTATTTTGAAAACCCTTATAACTTACCTCTTTGTCATTTGGACCCCTAAACTAATAAAAAACACCATATATTTCCCATCTGACGACCATACTTATGTGATATCAAAATAGCTGACTTGGCGAGAGAGTGTTGACCACATACATTAGCGAGTAGCAACATTTTTGAAACTTTCAATTTTAAATTACTAACTTAATATCATAATTGTTTTTTTAAAAATGAATCTTCTCTTCTCACCCACTTTTTCAAAAAATAATCAGAAAACTTCCTTCAATCAAAATCCCACTCAAACCCATCGCCGCCACAAACCCCCCTTCTCTCTTCTTATTCTTCTTCAGCCCATTTTTCAATCTTTTTTTCAAGCCCAGATCCCCCACCCACCCACTCCCTGCCCCTATCCTTGCTCTTTCTTCTCTTGACATATACAATCATTAACATAATCATAATAAAAGCTTTTGTGCCATAACACATCATTCCCACATTTTTAAAACTATATTTTTCAAGATCTATTTGCTTGATTTTACTTATAACAGATACTTTTTTCATTGAAGTTTTCTTGATAATTCTTTTTACCAACTCTAAATAAATAGAATCGAAGTAAATGTGTAAAAACTAACTATAATCTTTCGTATTTTGTAAATAAGAAAAATTTGATGTGAGGCAAGACGACACCTAGTGATTTTATTTTTTGGGGTGAAGGGTACAGGTAGGGAGGAAGAAGATGACGATGGGCATCTGACAACTGCGTCATAGAGAGAGAGAGAGAGAAGAGATTTTTCTTCAACCTTTTTCAAAAATATTATTTAATTTTTAAAAGATTTAATTTCGTGAATGCTCATTAAATATACTCAGACTACTGATGTGCATTAAAAATGATGTGTCATTTCTGTGTAATTGAGTGTAATACCGCACACACAAAATGATGAATTACCGAGGTTTGTCATCTTGTTGTTTGCATTAGTTTCACTTGGCAAAATCATAATTACAATGGTCCAACATCAAACGGAATCAATTACGGGGTCTACCAGTATTTCCGCGTTTTATATAGGAGAAAAGGTGGTTGTCCAACTTATACAAACTCTAACAGAATAATCTAGAACTAATAAAAATCGTAATTGATGAAACTAGTACTAAAATCTTATATTGGTGGGTTTTACTAAGGACTTTTAGTTGTTGTTGGCCATGTGTTTGCCTAGTTTTAACAGCTCTTCTGAAACTGACCTCTATTTGGGTGTCACTTGTGGACCTCTTTAAGGTGTTAAACTTTTTTTAACCCAAAACATGAAAAAAAACTAATTTAGCAAGCACCAAATTTAACTTTCAAAATTAATTTTAATTTAGTTGATATAGGTATGTTAAAAGCTTACACACTTTGGTTCTTTTGCGTCCCAACCCCAGAACTATATTTTTCGATTTACATGTGTGGCCCGTTTTGGATTTATATTTTGTCTTTTTTAAGTGTCTGTAAGAATGATTTCTGATTAGCCTCAGAACAATAACTTATTAAGGTACTCATTAAGTACTTTTAATAAATTTGAGGCACTATCAATTAGAATTTAAAAAATATAATATATGTTATAACTTATATTGTTCACAGTATATAAAAGGACAATTTGCTCGAATCATTAAACCAAAAGTAGAGAACTGGAATATAATTCAATTAAGTCCAAACCAATGGAAATGGTAAATTAGAATTAAAATGTGGAGTCAAAATTATCTAAATTATCAATCTTAATATTATTGAATATATGGTATGAAATTGAGAGTTGAACATATTAATGTGTACAGAGACCAGAAAAGGAATTTGTTGTTGACCAGACAAAAGTTGACTTAATAATAAAATATATTTTCCTTTTTTAAGAAATGTTCTTACTAGATTGTTACATTGTTTTTTTTCTTTTTTTTTTTTTTTTTTTTTTTTTTTTTCGCATGTTCTTAAGATTGGTAGATTTTGGTTAATTTTGAATTTCTCATCAATCTAATCTAAGATAGATGAAAACGCTAACCGACCACTATAAAAGCCCTGCTTTTGTTCCCTACTTTTCATCCCTCAATTGCAATTCTTTATATTTCTCCATACATGTCTTCACTTCGGAGACTTATTTAATTTTTCTTTTCTATCGTTCAAAAATATGCTTCAATTTGGTGGACCAAAATCTAGGATGCAATAGGGAGAAGCATAACTAAACTACTAGTCACCCTGCAACTCTCCTGTCGATACGCTTTAGGAGGGCTCAGATGTGAGTTCCCTTGAGCTTCCCCACATCTCATATAATTTGTGGCAACTCAATGTCTCAGTTTTTGTTTCCCCCCCTTATATAAATATATATATGTTTGTTTTTCTCTGTACGAATTCTAGTTCGAGATCACACCCGTATCATAACATCAAAAATCAGAAAGTAATTTCTAGGTGCCTGTCTATTTTTTGGACCCCAATTTATTCCAAAACTATGCTTCCAAATTTGCGTAGTAAATTGGAAATGTAATAGTGAGAGCAATCCTCAAAGCCAACTACTCGCTTGTCTCTACTCCATCTGCCTGAGGGTCCCATCTGTGAGTACCTGTCAGCTTTATATATTATATATACCCCACACAACCTCTAGTAACGGGTAATGAACCTTGCAACACAATATCAACAATCGACTTGTGGTTCCTGTTTAGTCTCCTCTATGATTTTTATTTCTATTTTTTGTGGATTCAATTTTTTATTTTATACTTGCATTATTTACTTTTTATTTGTTTCATTTTAAATTTTTACACGTTGCGTAATTAATATTAATAATGGTTTTTATCACAATTTTTTTGAGTTTGATATAAATTTGAGATTTTTTTTAAACAGGATTTGGGGGGGCTGGGGAATAAGTAATGACTGTTTGAAGGTACGTACATGAAAAAAATCTCTTGATATACTGAAAGTGTAAAAAATGTTTTTAATATATCAATAATTAAAGTGAATGACAAATTTTTTGAATACATTCTACTAATTTTTCAATGGTAAATAACCTCAGAAATTCAAAGGAGGACATTTTTTTGTTTGTTGTAGCACTATATGTTTCCTTTTTATTGACCATGAAAAAACAAAAAATAACATTGTGTTTGCTCATTTTTTCTCAATTTCTACTTTATCTATTTGACTATAGAAATATGATTCACATTTTTTTCTTGATAGATTTACTTTGATTAGAATCAGTGTTTAATCGTGAAATTTAAATATAATTTAACGTTGTTTTTTAAATTGAAATGAAATCTTATTATAACTTATTTTCTAACTCACTCAATTAAAATCATACAATAACACTCAAAAGAATATTATTCTACATATATAAAAATTTTAATCAATTGCTATAAAAATTAATCTTATTGGGTCCTTGCACTCTGGAAAACCAGGGATAGATATATATATATATATATATCTATATATATATAATAGATTATTATAATAATCTATATAATCTTATTATGATAATCTGGGTAAGTAATAGCTCTGAAATGCAAAAAAATGTGAAAGAAAAATATAAAAGATGAGCGTTTTGAGGAGATAACGTTCTCTATAATGAGAAAAGCTTTTGTTAGGGAAAGCAAATAAGAAAGCAACAAATATGTTATCTTTTGTTGATTCCTTACACGACGTTCTTAGCAATAGTTTCGAAAACCGGACCTATTCCCAGGCTCTTTCTTGTGGACTTCCTTTCACTTTTTTTTTTATATTTAAGAGTTATTTATTGTTAGGGGCTTATCACCATAAAAAAATATGATGTATAAATTTCTTATGAATAGAAAAGCTTGTAGTAATATCTAATTTGTTGCTACCGTCAACAATTTAATCTATCAATCCATGGTAATAACTCAGTTATTCTTTCACTAAAATCTCTGATGATTATTAGATGAAGTAGTATCTATTATTTAGGTTGGGTATTAATAATAATTGATGGGAATAGAGCGAAGGAGAGGAATTTGAAAAGTTGAGAAACTGAAAGGTTGGGAACTTGAAAATTCCTCTAATGCTTTAATGCAAAGGCAATAGTTCCTCATCGGTAACGGAAATGACATAGAGAGTTAAATAAATAAACCCTCTTATTGTATTTTTAAAAGGGTTGGAAAGAGTGACCCCCCCCTCGCGCCGTCGTCGCGTCGGCTCGCTTCACTTCGGCTTTGGCTTTGGCAAAATGATCGATCGAGAGATAATTTTTTGGGGGACAAATTTATTTTACTTATTTATTTACATATTAATTAAATGGCCAAAAATTTATTTTTTTTTTCATTAATTAGTTTGAAACAGAAGTTAACCGTCAACTTTAAAGTTAACCCGAACCCGACTCGAATTCTCGCGCGCGTGACGTGTTTTAAAATTCCGTTATATTTCAAAAAATTCCCCTCCTCGCCATGACTGTCTCTGAAAGGTTGCAACGGATTCAGTAACATTCAATACCATGGGAAAGTTTTGCAACCTTTCATTAATGGTCGTGTCAATTCTGAAAGGGTTGCAACCTTTCAGAATATATTCTTCTTGCCTATATACCATTCAGTCTTCAGAATATTTTTCCTAACGAATTTTATGATCTCCTTCTTCTTAAAACAAACTATTTCGTCGTGTACTTTCCTGCTGTGGATTGATTCGCTGACAGAGAGTTTTGGTATCTATACCTACTGATTAAATTATTTTAAACCTTGGGAAGGTTTATTATTCCAAATCAAACCTCTGATACTATAGGGGGAATAGTTTCTTAAGGGACAGTTGATTCAGTGGACCCTTTGATTTTCTTCTTTCCTTCCTAAATTAATAATAAAAAGAGTATTACAAATTCTGTAAGTTTTACAGATTCAAATTATTTTTTAGCAAATAAATTATGTTCATTTAGTTACTGTTTCTAAAAATCTCATTACTCGTGTTTCTGAATGATTTATTACAACCAGTATTATGATTTTTATAACACAGATTTACACAATTCTTAAGAAATTATTAATCTGTGTTCTGTGGCGACAATTTTTTTTGATTTTATACTCCTTTAAAGTCTGCATTATAGTTTATTGCTTACTTATATTGTATCAATTTTGTTTTTCAGAAATGGAAAACACGTGTTATCACGTGGTTGTTGCTGCGCACCACCCACAAACTCTTGTATCAGAAGCAGAGAAACCGGGTAAATTTTCACAGGTGTGAATTTCAAAGATGGCAGAAACGAGTATTTTCTTGCTTCCACTCTTGGTTTGCATAAATTTCAAGTGAAGATACTCCAGTTCCTGCTGATGATTGCCAGACAGTGAAAATTTATGATTGCTGAAGCATGGAAACAAGAAACAATCAGACTTGCCTATGTAAGGTACATTTGAGTCCTTTGAGGAGACTTCTATAATGTCTATAGTGCAATAACAACTTTCAACAAAAGAGTTGTGGAAATGAACTTGAGAAGAAAATAAGACAGAAGATGCATGCTTGAAAAAGTTTGGTGGTCGCAATGTTTTTATACTCTAAAATGGGTGATAGTAACAACTGCTGGATCACAAGTGCAGAACTTAAACTCATCTCCATGATCTGATTGCTTAAGATATGGTAGTACATGAAGCTTTTTCAGTTGCTGCAATGATAGAGAAGTTGCCTCTTCGTGGAAACAAATTTCCAAGAATTTCTAAGCCCAAGCGTAAAGAAATGACGCTTGAAGATCTTGTGATTCGGCTCAAGTTATGAAGATAACAAAAATGCCCGAAAAGAGTCGCGTCAGAGTTCAACATCATTGGATTAATTATTGTGAGGAACTCCTACCAAAGACCAAAAAGAGCAAGAAGTCCAAGGCAGAAAGTCGAACAGGCCAAGAAGAAATTAAAAGCAACTGTTATAATTGTGGCAAGGCTGGTCATAGCTCTTGTCTATTTTCATTCTCCAAGAAAGGACAAAAACAAAGGCAAAGGAAAAAGTCAAGCAAACATCGTTGAAAAATGAAGATTCAGATGACGTGTGTGCAATTGATATCGGAGTGCAATTATTGTAAATCCCAAGGAGTGGTTTTCTTCTAGACTCAGGTGCCACTAGACATATATGCTCTGCGAAAGAAGCCTTTGGCAAACGTACACTCTGCTGATTACCATGAGATTTATTCAATGAAAACACAGCAACATCAAGATTTCATGAACTGGGAAAGTAATGTTTAAAATGACATCCAGCAAGGGGTTGACTTTGGAACAATGTAATCTGCATGTCCCTACTATTAGGAGAATTTAAGTTTCTGCTGCGCTACTCGTTAAGAACGGGTTTAAGTGTGTCCCTCGTTAGGATAAGCGTAATAAGTTAAGCATGAAATGTTCATAGGATAAGGGCTACTCATGAGGGGCGTTTTTCAAAAACTAAATGTTGTTTGTTGACAGTATTAATAAAAATTCTGGCTTCTGCTTACTTATTGAGTTAAGTGATTTATGGGCATGCCCCGTTTGGGACATATAAATTACAAAGACTTGTGAAATTGGGTTAATCGAGATTTCCCTTCCTGATTTTTAAATGCGATCAGTCAAAAGTGAAATTTTGTGTGGAAAGTAAGGTTTGTAAACATCCTACAAGTCTCTTGAAAGAAATTTCCTAAACTTTAGACTTAATCCCACAGATATATGGGATATGAAGTCAAACGCCATCCTCGTGGTGGAAAAAAGTAATTTTATAAATTATAATTATGACTTGCACTCGATTTGTTTGTATATTTTCTTAATAGTAAGATGAAGCAATTGATTCCTTTAATCAATACAAAAATGATGTGGAGAAACCAATTGAACCAAAGATAAAATGATTCGAGTGTAGGGGTGGAGAATATAATCTCCTTTTGTTTTTGCAGAGATATGTTTTGGAATAATGGTATTAATTCCATCAAACTATGTCACCTATACACCACAGTCAAATTGGTTTGGCAGAACGGAAGAACATAACTTAAAGAGAAATGATGAATGCCTTAATGAACAATTCTGGTTCCCCGCGAAATCTTGGGGGGAGCCTCCTTATACCACAGCTAAGTAAATACTCAATGAGTCCCCATCAAAAACCCCAATCAATTCCATAGAGTTGTGGAAAGGAAGAAAAGCCAACTTGGAAATATTTCAAGTGTGAAGGTGTTTAGACACAGCAAGGTTTCCTTTACCGAAAGTATTAAAATTGGACCAAAACAATAGTTGTGTCTTTATGGGTATGCTGTGAAATAGTAAATCCTGGTCGATTTTTGGTTCACAAATCTGTAATCGTGAGATTCATTGTTTAATACGATAATTGATCAGATAATGCAGATTTTTTTAAAAATTTTCCGTATAAAACTGAAAGTGAGTCAAACAAGTGAAAGACCCTAAAGCGACACCACGAGCGAATCAATGGAAATATTCTACCTAGTGAGGAACCTGCGAAGTACTCGACACAAAAAGTATGTTTCTTTCGGAACTCAGATTTTTGTAGAACTATTGCTTAAAATGAAGCCTCAAACCTTTAAAAAGAAGCTATGTCCTTCGTCAGAGTCCAACTTTTGGAAAGAAAGCAGTCAATAGTGAGATGAATCAATTTTACGCAATCACACTTTGGGAATTGACCTATCTTCTTCCATGAAATAAACCTTTAGGATCAAAGTGGAATGTTTTAAAAGGAAAATGAACCTGGTGGGTACTATTGACAGAAATATAAGGCCTAGACTGGTAGTCAAAGGGTACAGACACAGGACGGTCTGGACTAATTTGACACATACTCTCCCAGTAACACGGATAACATCCTTATTATGTTAATATCACTAGCAGTAGTGCATGATCTTTAAATCCAAACCCCAAATGGATATAAAGACCGTCTTCTTAAATGAGAGTTAGAGGAAAAACTTTACATGGAACACCTGAAGGGTTTATAATTCCTGGTAAGAAAAGAAAGTGTGCCGACTTGTAAAGTCACTTTATGGACTCAAGCAAACACCCAAACAATAGCATTCTAAATTTGATCAAATAATGTTGGCAAAAGGATTCAAGATTAACGAATGTGATAAATGTGTTTTACATTAAAAACATATGATCATTAAGTCATTATTTGTTTTGTAATGTTGATGACATGTTAAGAATGAGTAAAGAAATTGAAGTTAAATGCCACTAAGCGCATGTTGTCGAGCAGTTCGATATGAAAGAACTTAGGAGTTGCCTGATTTGATCTTAGGGGTCAGGATCATCAAAGACTTAGGAGTTGCTGATTTGATCGTAAGGGGTCAGGATCTCAAAACTCCCGCAGGGACTAGCGTTACTCACTCTCATTATATTGAAAAAGTATTGGATGTTCAATTACTGAGTTTCAATGTAGTAAAAACTTCAATTGATTTAAGGTTGTGCATTTAAAAAGAATGAAGGTCAAAGTGGTTCTTCATTGGAATAGAATTCCAGAGTGTTTGGGAAGTTTTATGTATATTAAAAATTGCACGCGACCAATATAGCATGTGCTATTAGTAACCTGAGTCGTACACTAGTAATCCGAAGCAAGACTAATTGAAGGCTAATGAACGTGTGTTGGGTTATCTAAAATGACCAACATTATGCTTTGCATTATAATAAAGTCTCTTGCTGTGTTGAGAATATATGATTCAAAGTGAATCACCGGGTCCAATGAGTAAATCCACGAGTGGTTTTGTATTCATACTTGGTGAGGAGCTATCTCTTGGAAATCGTCCAAACATACATGTATTGCCGCTCCCACCAATGGAATCTGAATTCATTGCTTGCATAAGCTGTGAGAAGCGAAATGGCTGCTACGAATTGTCCTAGAGGATATTCCATTCTGGCCCAACCCGTTGGAAACAATTTCATACAATTGCGATAGTCAAGCAGCAATAGTAGGGCAGGGAGTGTTATGTACAACGGGAATTCTCGTCATATAAAGGACGACGTAGACATAACACCGTAGACAACTGCTCTCTAGTAGGGAATTATTGACTATGTAATTCAATGATAATGTGTCAGATCCACTAACGAATGCCTAACGAGAGAGTCCCTGTTGAAAGATCATCTAAGTGAATTGGGTTTATGGCTTAGGACAAGTCAGCATGACGGTAACTCTATCTACAGACTGGAGATCCCCAAGCTAGATTCAGGAGAAAAACAACGTTGTGGCTGACGGTTCGCATTGTCAATTAATTCAACCTTCTCATGATGAAGACAATGTTTCAGGAAAAGTTTCAGACTTTAAAAGAAAGGCTTGTTATGAAGGTAATAAAGCGTAAAGTTTTTAATGATTTGCTAGTTTGGTAGATTTGACCAAATATGTATCACAATGAGATTGATACGGTTAGAAATTCACGCTATGTGATGTGCAGTGGAAGCCGCTTCAAAGAAGAATTTATGTCAAAAACCCTATTCTCTATCACTCATGAAACCAGGAGGTTTCATGTGCTGAAACGAACCCAACCGTAAGAACTAATCAACAGTACAGGGTAATTGTGTGACATATGGTTGCTAAGTATACACCAAAGTTCGACTGTTCAAAGATTTACTCTCCCAATTGACCTGAGTAATTATCCGACATATTTCACTACGGAAAGTCCAGGGGAAACTACTTAATCCAGATGCAAATGAATCACTGGCTTGTAAAGTACACAATTATCCCTGCATTCCCGTATGGTATAACTATTCCCTATCACTGTGGGGATTGTTGGGTATGAGAAAGAATTGATGTGAAATCTAGGGAAGAGAGGAATTTGGAAAAGTTTAATAATTGAAAGGTTGGGAACTGAAAAATCCTCTAATCGTTACTGAAAAGGCAATAGTTCCCTCATCGGTAATGGAATGAAATAGGAGAGTTTAAAGAAATAAACACGCTATTTATCGAGAGAATCATTTTTTGGAACAACTTTATTTAATTATTTATGTAATTATTAAATGACAAAAATTATTTTCAACCTATTAGTTGATAAGAGAATTATAACCGTCACTTTTTAGTTAACCCGACCCGACTCAGATCCGCCGCGCGTGCCCGTTTTAAAATATTCCGTTATATTCAAAAATCCCGCCAGGAACGTTCGAAAAAAAAGGTCGACTTTCAGGAACAGTCATACCATTTTGAAAGTTTGCAACCTTTCATTACTTGTCGTGTCAATTCTGAAAGGGTTGCAACCTTCAGATAGATTCTTCTGCCAATTCGCATTCAGTGCTCAAAGAATATTTTTCCTAACCGCATTTTCTGATCTTCTTTCTTCTTAACAAACACTATTTCTTCGTGTACTTTCTGCTGTGTATTGATTCGCTGACAACTAGGTTTTGGTATCTTACTCTACTGAATTAAAAATCATTTTGACCTTGGGAGGTTATATTTCAAATCAAACTCGGCATACTAGAGGGGAATAATTTCCTTAAGGGAACCGTGTGAATTCAGTGGACTTGATTTCTTCCTAAATTATTAAAAAGAGTATTACCAAATTCTGGTAGTTTTTTTCACATATTCAATTAGTTTTTCAATAAATTATGTATCATCTCGTACCTGGTTATAAAAAATTTCAATTAACTTCGTGTTTCTGAATGATTTATTACCCTAATTTCTGATTTTATAACACAGGATTGGCAACAACGACGACAACGGCTTTTTTACTTTGGCTTTGGCTTTGGCAAATGATCGATCGCGAGTTTAATTTTTTGGACAAATTTATTTTTAATAATTAATGGCCAAAATTAATTTTCATTAATTAGTTGATAACTAAAAAGTTTAACGTCCACTTTAAGTTACCCAACCCGACAACCCGATCCCGCGCCTCCAGTGACCCATTTTTAACTTTCGTTATAATTAAAAAATTCCCTCCCGCCAAGGGGGGGGGACTGTTCTGAAAGGTTGCAACTTTCAGAACAGTCAAATCCATTTGAAATTTTCACAACTTTCATTAATGGTCGTGTCAATTATGAAAGGGTTGAAACCTTTCAGAATATATTCTTCTTGCCTATAAATACCAGTCAGTCTTCAGAATATTCCTAAACGAATTTTCAGAACGTTCTTCTCTTAAAACACTATTTCCTTCTTCGTTACTTTTCTACTGTGGATTGATTCGCTGACATTAGAGTTTTTGGTATCTATACTCTAACTGATTAAAATCATTTTAAATTAAAAAAAAAAAACTTTTTATATAACCCCTTGGAAGGTTATATTCCCAAATCAAACCTCTCGTTACTATAGTGGATATTTTCCTTAAGAGGGGACCATTGGTGAATTCATTGTACTTTGATTTTCTTCCTAAATTATTAAAAAGAGTATTACAAATTCTGGTAAGATTTTACTGATTCAAATATTTTTTACAAATAAATTATGTTCATCTTACTTACTGGTTATAAAAATCTCAGTTACTTCGTGTTTCTGAATGATTTATTACAACCAGTAATTTCTGATTTTTATAACAAAGATTGGCAACAATTTACTCCTATATCTAATATATATCGGTAATTGAAAAGGTATTACTAAACACATCCCGTACGCAAACATAAATTAAATTGAACATGCATGTCTAAATGAAGTTCAAATAACTTTTCTTTTCTCTTCGAGAACCTAAATTATTAATTTGATTCCCATAATTTAAATACATCAACATAAATTGAGAGTACATCTAGGATTCAGAGATCATAGAGTACATTTCTTATTTCTGAAATTTGCAAAACACATCGAAATAATCATGTCATTTTTGTCTACATTGAAGAAAAACAAAGAAAATGCTAATAGAAACTTTGAAGTAGAAAACAGAATATTTGAAAAAGAAAATTGAAGATACAGAGATAGCACAGCTCGAAAAAGAACAAGCTCGTGAAGTTGAAAACGCCAAGGTGCATAAACTTGACACCAAGTTGGAGCATGATTAAGCAAAGCAAAGGGATTAAATCGTGCGCTCAACCTTTACCTCCTCTGGCATAAGCTTTAGAGGAAAAGTATATTTTTATTGTTGGGATTCAAATTTTTTGTAGTAGATAAGTTGCTTTTTCTTTTAGTTATCTACATGTAATAGATTTTCGTTAATGTTTAAGACAAGATTACTTGTAGAAAAAAATAAAATTAATAATTAAAGAGTGGCAAGTTAAACTATATGTAATAGATTCTCCTTAAATGCTTTTATTTTTTAGCTTAAGTTATTGTCAACTTTTATTCTAAGAAAATTTGCTCCTTCTATACATGCCCTCTATTTTGGAGATCATATTTACAACCTTTTTTTATGTCCTCCAAAAAATTATCCCAAATATATACACTATTTTAAGATGGGTTTAACCAATATTATTAAATTTATGTTCTCATGTTCCTATTTATATGAGAGGTTCAAAAGACACTTACCACTTAGGTTTTGAAGGTTAAAAAAAATTAGTTTAAACTTATTGTACGAGATGCTTCATTTTCCTTATGTTTAATTTTGACAGGAGTGGTATTGATTATTTTCATCCTTAAAAAATGTGCAATGACGAGTTTCTTTATTTATTGGAAAGTTGTGATTAGTAAGATAAATAACGATCTTTAATAGTTATTTCAGGGGATTAATTAGCTAATTGGAGATAACTATAGTAAAGACTCTAACGGTTGTTCCTTCGCTTGAGATTGTTACTAATTAATTCATAAAATAACCTTCCAGCCAATGGAAGGGTTTGTTTTTAATTTTAAAAATCATTTCAGATTTGCTGATCCAAAATATTGACCTTCATCAAATTGAAACTTTGAGTCCTATTAATTAGGATATTCTTTCTCGAAACGTATATCCATTCACATATGGAATCAATCATCGATTGCTCCCAAGTCAAAAATCACAATATAAAGTTGCGAGAGGACTTGATAGTCGATTCATGTCTATCGTACTTGAAAATGGACAGTATGGGTCATTACAATATCTAGTAAGAAGGCACACATTATACGTCCATAGCTTAATTTAAAGACTATGGGGTCAAGAAATTTTTAGACTAATCTGTTTAGTACAAGTTAAATTGAATGTCACGACCCAAATCGGATCGCGACTGGCACCCACACTTACCTCTATGTGAGCGAAGCCAACCAATCTAAAACCTTAACATCGTCAATGTAATATAAATAGAAAGTAAGGCGGAAGACTTAAACTCATTAATAAAAACCAATCAATAACTTCTAAAAATTCAACATCTATTATTATCCCCAAAAGCTGGAAGTCATCACCCACACAGAACATTATGATTTAAAAGTACTAAATAAGAGTATTCTAAAAAAAGTCTTAAAATAACAAAAGCTATGTCCATGCCGGAACTTAAAGGGAATCAAGACATGAGGAAGAAGAATCCAGAGTCCAAGCTAGAAGCATTAGCTCCAGACTGATATCCGGTGTAATGAAGATGGCTAGAGTTGCGGTTGAGTTGAAGACACGGTTACGTTTCTGCACTCCACATACACAAAGAAAGAAACATACCGTAGGGGGTCAGTACAAAAAACCCAGGTGGGTACTGATAGGTATCATCAGCCAACTCAAAATAGAAAACAGGAGATAATCAGATAACAGCATTATAAATAACTAATATTACGTAAAGGTGATAGCAAAAAGTAATAAACAATCATTATAATACCACCGATCAATCTATGAGGGAATCAAGCCTCCACACCAACTCTTTTGGAAACATGTTCTTTAGAAAGGATATAGCATTTTTCCAGATCTCATTATCTTTATTCCTTTGTGTCGGTACCGTGACACTCTTGCTCCCCAAAACTACTATGTGTCGGAACGTGACACTCGGATCACTAATTCATTCGTGCCGTTCGTGACACCCAATCCCCTAAATATACGTGTCGGTTGTGACACACGACCCCTAAATTTAAGGGTCGATCTCGTGACACCCCGATCCCTCTAAATCTACGTGTCGGTTCGTGACACCGATCCCCTAATTCTACGTGCCGGTTCATGACACACCGGTCCTATAATACACGTGCGGTTCGTGACACCCGCTCCACTAATCTCATTATTATTAATTCATCAATCCTTCTTTTATACCAGAGCAGTCATCAACCCCATTACTTTAGTCATCAAGACTTCTTTTATACTAAGGCATCATTCATTAACAAAGGGGTTATCAAATTTGGGATTCACTAGCTAATCATTGCTTATTTATCACAATTGTGATAATACATTCATACAAGCGACAATAACCACATTAGAAGACCTTTACAATACACCCAAAAATGTCATTCGCTATTAAGAGGTTCTACTATAGTATAAAAAAAACCATAACTACCTCCACCGAAGAATGCGATCAACAAGCTAGATTCTCAAATCCTGCTATCTTCTTCGTTTCTCTCTATCTCTGAATCGTTCTCCCTCTATTTGTCTGTTCTTGTCTTTTTCTTATTCGAAAAACCCTCTTTGCTTTTACCCTTAATTCGCATATAAGTAAGTTATAAAAGATGGCAATAATAACCCAATAATTAAATTAAGGTTACATCTTTTAAACCCCCAGGGTAATAGACTTATTAACATTAACCCACCAATTTATAATTAAAGCAGGAAATAGTCCAAAACGCCCCTTATTTAATTAACAGAAATCCGACCGGTATTGGAATTACGCAGCGCCTGTGAAGGGCCGTCGTATTGCCTGCGGCGGTCAGTACATGCTGTCCGTCACACGATACAGAGAATTGATTTTAGGAAAAAAGTCCTGTGTGAGGCCGGTCGTGCATGCGAGGTCCGTCATGCCCATTCGTCGTACGTTTCAAGAGAGTCGATCTTAGTGCACCCAATTCTAAAGTGTTTGGAACGAGACCCCGCTTCGACGGTCGTCTGCCCATGACGGTCCGTGGTTCAGCCAGGGTTTTCCAGAAAATAAATCGGCTGCTCAAATGGACTAAACAGGTCGTTACATAGATACCATTTACCCATCGTTGTCCTGACTGCTCACGAGAAGTAAAACAAGAGTGAAAGAAGACCGCATCTGTGAAAGGGGGGGTATTCTTTTGCAATCAACCTCTTCCCCCAGTGCCTCTAACTGGTGATTCTTCCATTGCACCTTTAATGGATGCAATTCTATCTCCCTCGATCTCACCTTGGGACTTCTCTATCTAAGATGGCAACAGGCTCCTCTCATAATTAAAGACCAGATTTTATAAGTAGAAACGAAAAAATCCACAACGACATGATTTTTAGTTTCCACTCCCCATGGGGTACCTTTTCAAAACATTAGGACATACCGGGGCCACCCTGATGAGTGTGGAGGACAAGGTAGTTCATAATCCACCTCCCCTTACTCGCTTCCCGAACTTCAAATGGACCAATATACCTTGGAATAAGTTAACTCTTTTACCAAAACCGCATCAACCCTTTCATGCGGCGAAACTTATCAAGTCAAGACTTGCTCACCTTCATTGAACCCAAGTCTTAACCATTTTCGATCTGCATTATTCCTTTTGCCTACTGGCGCTAAAAGATTTTCTTGAAAGATTTCACCTCTCTAATGAATACCTCAAAAGGTCAGTGACCCAAGGTCTTAAAACTCAATGCATCAAAACAACCAATGGGAGACCTACATTCTCTCCCATACAATGCTTCGAAAGGAGCCATATCAATACTTGATGAATAGCTATTATTTGTATGAAAAACCCGTATGGGTAAGACAGTGATCCCAAATGACAACGAATTCGATCCAACACATGCCGAGCAGATCCTCAAACACTTGAATCGTCCTTCGCTCAGACTGACAGTCGGTCTGAGGATGGAACGCATTACTAAGATACCAAACCTAAGTACCTAATTCGGCATGCAAGTTCTCAGAACTTAGAAGGTAAATGCTACCCTCTATTCTGATATTGATGGACGTGGTGGACTCCTGCAATCGAACAACTTATGAGATGTAAAAAGTTTGGAAACTTCTCTGCATTTAAGCACCTTGACCGAAAGAAATGCGCAGACCTAGTTAATCTGTCCACAATTACCCAAATAGAGTCAAACATTGCCAATTGTCTTTGGAAGACCAACCACGAAGTCCATTGCATTCTCTCCCACTTCCATTCAGGATATGGGCCTTCTATGAAGTGTTCCTCCGGGGGCCTCCGATGTTCATACTTTACTTGTGACAATTTGGACATTTTTGCAAACAAACTCAACAATGTCACGCTTCATTCTTACTCCACCACAAGTGTTGCCCTTAGGTCCGGTACATGTGGTGACCAGGGTGTATAGGAATATCCGGAACTAGAAGCCTCTGTAAGAAATAGTGTGGATCAAATCATCAACACGGGGTAGCACATACCCTTCCCTGATTCTCAAAACCACCACATTTCCTCCTCATTATGATTCTTTAGCCGCTCCTATGCAACACTTTATCTCGGATCCGGATCATTTTCATCATTAAATGCTTGCCCTTAATCTTTCAAGGAAAGGAAGATCTTGCCTCCACCACAAGCTAAAAATCCTCCCTTCTCATTTACTTATAATATCCATAAGGTCGTTAGCCATGAATTTGAAACTTGTATAAGACAATGGGGTCTAGAAGCTTGACAGTGAGGCTAGACTTCCATCGATTCCCGTCCTTCTACTTAAAGCTTTGTACAATATTCGCCTTCCCCGGATGATACAAAAATATATGTCGTAGTCCTTCAGTAGTTCCATCCATCTCCTCTGTCTCAGGTTTCAAATTTTTCTGAGTAAAGACATACTGATAGCTACGATGATTTCATCATAGACCTACATTTAACCCCTATTATAGTTCTTCCATTGCTTTAATGCAAACACTCGCGGGGCTAATTCCAAATCATGAGTGGATAGTACGTTCATTGCACTTTTAAGTGTCTTGGAAGCATAAGAAATCACATTCTTCTCTTGCATTAGCACTTGACACCCAAACCCGAAAAGGAATTGCCTCAAAATAAGACAATGAAATTTCTTACCTTCCACTGCAAGGTGGAATAGAGGCAGTAGTCAACAGAGTCTGAGAGTCTAAAAGCTTCCTCCATCTACGACCATACCAAATGCCACCATTTTGCTTAGTCAACGTTCGGCATCCAGTTGGAAGCAATGTAGAAGCAATCCCTCTGAAAAATCGACGGTAATAACGGGCATAAAACCAAACAAAGTTCTTATTTCGACACATAGGAGGTCTTACCAATTCGTCACTAATTCGACTAGAAGGCTCCACCATCACTCCATCTTAGAAAACCACGTGCCCCGAAGGGAAGGACACTGCTGATCTAGCCAAGAAAAACTCACACTTGGAGAATTTGTCATAAAGATTTTTCTCCCTCACATTTCCAACAAACTGCTCAAATGCTCTCAGTTCCGTCTTACTCTTTGGAGTATATCAGATAATCATCAATAACTACGATAACAAAGAGATCAGATATGGCTTAACAATCACGGTTCATTCAAGCTCATGAAAGGAGCAGGGGCTATTCGTTAGTCCACAAGGACATACCACAGAATTCAATAATGGCCAACTGGTTCGAAAAGCGTCTTTGGCCATCTACTGCCCGTATTTTCAATTGATGTAACCAGACCTCAAGTCCAAATCTTAGAAAAGACACAAGCCACCTTGTTAACTGGTCGAACAAATAATCAATGGGAGGAAGAGGATGGAAGGGATACATGTTCTTAATAGTGTACTTTATTAGTTACGGAATCTATGACATCGAAGGCTCCCATCTTTCTCTATTTACAAACAAACAGGAGCACCCAAGGGGAATGCCACTTGGTATAATAGCCTTTGGCCTCAAACAAATCTTGAAGTTGAGCCTTTAACTCCCTTAACTCAGCGGGAGGCCATTCTATCAGGGGGATAGAAATGGGCGAGTACCCGGTGTGTTTTCAAGATCGATGAGAAGTCACAATATCCCTATCTGGGGCATACCAGGAAGATTGCACGGGAACCCCTCCAGAAACTCACGGACCAAAGAAACCGTATCCACGAAGGTACTTTGGGTAAGGTCATCTTGAGATGTGCCAAGAAAGCTAAAACCCTTTAATAACCATTTTCTTAGCCCGAAGAAAGGAGATGATAAGCACGGATTGGAAGTGTAGTCACCTACCACCACTAACGGATCTTTGCCCCAGGGCTTGGGCTAATGTCCACCGTTTTAGCATTACAATCCAGACGCAAATTTGCGGAGAAGAAAGACAAGTCATACCCAGAATTACATCAAAATCAACCAGTTCTAAGATATTAACCAAATACTCATAAAGTGTTACTCCCCACAAAGTTCACCAAACAAGACCTAATATACCTTTTAACTACCACAGACTCACCCACCGGGAAGTAGAAAAGTAGAAAAACACGAATAGGACATAGCAAGTAATTCACATGTAAATTAGACCATTAGCAAATGAGGCAGATACATAAGAAAATGTGGATCCATGATCAAACAATACGGAAGCAATCAAGCACAAACCAGAAGTTACCTGTGGATGACCAGCATCAGATGTCTCCGCCTATGATCTCCCATGGGAAGCTAGAACCAATTGGCCCTTTCGTTTGTTTGCCGTTGCCCTACCATGTTGTATTGTAGTGCTCCAGTTTGCCCATCACCCCGGCCGTTTTGGGTGCCAAATATTACCCGACCACAGTCCTCCAGAACATAACGGCCTCTTACCAAGGGACCACCTCTACCTCGCATGGGGGTCTATAACTCTTTTTGGACAATTCCTTCTAATATGTCCAGTCTCCCCACATCCATTTAACACCTCGGGAGTCGGGCATAGGTTCCAGAGAAAGAGAGTGTTACAGGTCCGAGGGGACCCCTGAACTACGTCTGTAGTGAAGGACTGAATGGGTCGAAGTGAGTAACCTCCGGAAACCCTGTCCTCGTAGAGTAAGAACCATTAAACTCACCTCCCTTTCGAAACCTATTTGATGTCGAGAAACATTGGAATTCATCTGGCTTCACTCACTTCCACCATCTACCACGAAATTACCACTTCTTGGAAGGATTTTGTTAGCCGGCTACCTGTAAGGCTGATATGCAGAGTATACAGACATACTACCTTGCTCTAGGATCAAATACTCATCCCTTTTCCTATCCCTCAAAGTACGGGGATATTACTTCTCAAAACAAAGCTAGAGAGAGCAATGATGCCCAAGTCATAGGGGTGCCTCTGTTGTTGACACTCAAACATATGACCGCCACCCATTTTGGCGGTCCCTTGAAAATAAAGTTACAAACTCAACACCAAACCGTTCTACGATACCCCATCTTGTGTAGAGATCATGACAGGTCAACCAGAAATATAAGCATCCTCAGACAGCACTTTGAAGGACTGGGGTTTCAAGTTCAAGAACGTACTGAACGTTCATGTTTGATCATTTGTCATTATAGGCCCTGTGCAGTCGAGGGGAGGGAAAAAGTGCCTATTTCCAATGAGGAATCCATGCCGGGGAGCAATGTAGCCGCATGTGTACCTCCGGAACATGAGGTGACTGGGTGCAGAAAACACTGGAGGTGTTGACCTTGATCAGATAACCCGTACGATAAGCAAGAACGGATTGATCATTTCTGGGGGTAGGTTGGGTAGGCCAATCATTCATCTCACTTGTGTTCATCTCCCCTCCTATCCCTCTCTTACCAATTCCTCAGTCGGTGGAGGGCCCCAGTCACCGCCCATATACCAGATGGGCTAGGTGATTCGTCCTCTTCCTTCTAGAGGACGTCCTCCCACGGCCTCTTCCACGGCCTTTGTCACTACTTCTCTCTGGTACAGCACCAGTGGTGGATCGACGCTCTTGTCTTGCGATGTTGGTGTTGGTGTGTCGTTTGTTGTCTAGTTTAAAACATCTGCGAAAATAGAGGTGAAGATGGTACCGATACCAAGTTGTATAACCTAGATACCAATGGGATACAAGTAATAGCACGCAGAAGAAAGAAAGAATGAAGTTTTCCTAAAGTCTTATAGCCTCTCAAAAGAAAAGTAAAGGGCGTCCCGCCCTACCGTTCTTAAGACTCTAAGACCTTGGCTGTGTGATGAGACCAACGAACCTAATGTCTAAGACCAAAGTTGTCACGACCCAAATCGGATTGCGCTTGGCACCCACACTTTATCCTCCATGTGAGCGAACCAACCAATCTAAACCTTAATATTTCAATGTAATTATAAATAGAAAGTAATGCGGGAAAAAGACTTCTTTAAATCATTAATAAAACCAATCAATAAACTTCTAAATTCAACATCTATATTTATCCCCAAAATCTGGAAGTAATCACACAAGAAATCTATGATCAAATTACTAAACTAAGAGTATTCTAAAAAGCTAAAATAACAAAAGCTTAGTCCATGCCGGGGGAACTTCAAGGACATCAAGAATGAGGGACAGAGATCCAGTCCAAGCTAGAAGCATTAGACACCATGAGATCAAGTGTAATGAAGCCTGGCTAGAGTTTGCGGTTTGAGTTGATAGACGACGGTACGTTTGCTTCAATCCAACATATAACAAAGAAAGAAACCTAAAGTAGGGGTCAGTACATAAAACGGGATACTGAAGGTAGGTATAATCGGCCAACTCAAAATAGAACAACGTATAGTATAATATCAGCATAACATCATAAATCAAACTAATTTGTTAACAGGTTAGGTTATAGCAACAAGATAAACATCATTTATAATACCACCGATATCATTATCTATGGAGGACTAAAAGGCCTCCACACCAGTACTCTTTTGGGAAACATGTTCTTTAGATTAGTATATAACATCTTTCCCAGCTTCATTATCTTAATCCTCTCTGTGTCGGTAGTGACACTCCGCCTCCCATACTATATGGGTCGGAACGTGGAACTCCGATCCCCTAATTTCATTCAATGCCGGTCGTGACACCCGATCCCCTTAAAAAAAAAAATATACGTGTGGTTCGGACACCAGATCCACTAAATCTACGGTGTCGGTTCGTGAACACCGATCCATAAATCTATGTTGCTCGGTTCGTGACACAAGATCCCCAATCGGACGTGCCGGGGTTCGTGACACCCGGTCCCCCTCAATACTAGTGTAGGTTCGGACACCCGCTCCATAATCCTTCTTATTAATCATGAATACTTCTTTTAGACCAAAGGCATAATCAACCCCAGTACTTTAGTTCATCAAGCCTTATTTATACTAAGGCATTCATAACAAGTGAATTATCAAAATTTGGGATTCAATAGTTAATCATTTTATCTTTATCACAATTGTATAATCACATTCAGACAAGCTACAATTAAGAAATAGAGACCGACAATTAACAACCCAACACATATCATTCGCTATTAAGAGTTTCTACGAAATAGTATAAAAAAAACCCATAACCTATCTCCCCGAAAGAGAATTGCTATAACAAGCTATCTTATCATATACTGCTATCTTTTTCTATTTCTCTTCTCTCTCTACTCGTTCTCACTCTATTCTGTTCTTTTTTTGTTCTTATCAAACCCTCTGTCTTTTCACTATTAGCAATAATTAAGTATAAAAGATGGCAAGAATAACCCAATAATTAACTTAAGGTGTACTCTTGTAAACCCCCATGGGAATGACTTTTACATTAAACCCACCCTTTATAATTAAAGCA
Source organism: Solanum habrochaites (assembly GCA_027704765.1). Taxonomy (NCBI): domain Eukaryota; kingdom Viridiplantae; phylum Streptophyta; class Magnoliopsida; order Solanales; family Solanaceae; genus Solanum; species Solanum habrochaites. The sequence continues at coordinate 39,779 of JAKWJA010000611.1, forward strand.
GGAAGGAAAATAGTCCAAAACGCCCTAATGTAATTACAGAAAAGAAATAGACCCCGTCTGGATTAAGCAGCCTGTGACGGGCCCGTCCGTGCACTTGCGACGGTCCGTCCCCTGCTGTCCGTCACACGATACAGAGACTTGATTTTAGGTAAAAAGTCCTGTGTGACGGGCCGTCGTGCCTGCGACGGCCGTCATGTTGCCATTCTTCGTGAAGTAGAGAGTCGATCTCAGGACCCAAATTCTAACTGTTTGGAACGAGACCCTCCTCGACGGTCCGTCGTTGCCAATGACGGTCC
>JAKWJA010000612.1:0-18407 GCA_027704765.1 Solanum habrochaites
AAAATTTCATGTTGCATGGTTTTGAATCTTGTATTTGTCCCTAATTTATTCATCTCAAATGTATGTCAACTAGTTATGTATTTTATTTTAAGAAGACAACTTTCTATTAGTTTATTTGTATTTGAATACAAATACAAATAATAACATATTGGAATGAATACGACTTAGAAAAGGAAACAGATTTTGAAAGAAAAATAATACACGTTGAAAATATATACGAATACAATTATTTCTTAACATAGCTACATTTTTATTTACATACATATGGAATGAATACAAACTAATAAAGGTAGTTCAACTGAATTTGACATTTTTTTTCTAATTTGTATTATTCTAAAAGGTATGTCAACTAGTTTAATTTTAATCTTAAGAATGAGTACCACCCACAACAAATATTCAATTATTCTTTTTAATTTTATATTTTCATTCACATTTCATCATACTAATTTGGGTATTTTAAGATTATTATACAAAATCTAATTAAAACTAAAAATAAATAGAAACAAATAAAATACATATTGAAATGAATACATACACGATTTTTGAAGAAAAAAAACACTATATGGGAAAAAATATATGAAAAGACAACTATATTTATAAATGATATAGAGATAAATTCGGCAACCTAGTGGATGATACAAAACTAATAAAAACCAAACTAGAATAAATATAAATAGAACGATTGTGGAATGAATATAATTTAAAAAAAGGTAAACAAATTCTGGAGAAAAAAAAACAAAATTTAAAGTTTATTTGAAAATGTAACTGTGAGAAAAGTAAGGATGCTTGCCTTTTTTTGAAATATTCCCCCCCTATTGCTCCTGTGTTAGTAAATAAGATATTAGTTAAATAAAAATAAAAATAAAAACATAAATAAGATTCATAACAAAAACTAAAATTGACATTTGTACTAAATATTGGAAATTGTTCGCTAATGATCCTCTTTAAATGACCAAAATATTGACATTTCGAAAAATTTCCCTTTATATAGTTGGAATTGGGCTGAGAATAATAAAGTGGGCTGGAAATTAACCAAACTTTGGTCAAGTAGAGCAAAATATTGGTTGAAACGATTTCAAAAAATAACCAAATAAATTGCAAATTCGGTCAAGTTGGATAAGACGAAATAATAACAATTAATTAACGAGCTTCTTAATTTTAACGAATTAAAATAAATTAATTTTTATAAAGTAATAAACTAAAAAACTATTGCCAACTGAAAAATATAATAATTTAATAAAATATTCAACTAAACATTTTAAAAATCTTTTTGAGATTGTTTTCAAAAGCATGGAATATATTAATTATACATATAATTATATAGACATATAAAGTATTTAAAAAATTATGAAAAAAGAGGACGAAGGTTTTAAAAAAATTTTTATAATAACGTGAAAAATTATATTATTATTAGATTTTTATTTTGAAATTCTTTTAAAACTAATTATTTTAAATCATTTTAAATTTAAGAAGCTCGATGATTAATTTAAATATTGGAGGACCAAAATTGGGTGTCAACAGTGGTGGCCAATTGTCTCGATATATAAGGTCTTAATGGACATACATGTAAATTTTTGGTACAAATGATCTCGAAATTTCTGATCACCAAAAAAGATGGTGGACTATAGCACACAGAAACTGGAAAAAATTGGGGGTTTATCTGGCTTGGGCTCGTTTGACCTTTAAGATAGGCCATTTTGGACGAGGTGACCGACTGACTCCATAGATACAGTTTTAACAGACGTTTGCATAATTTTTTAGCAAAAATGATCTTAGAATTTTGGATCACCATAAAAGATTGTGACTACTGCACATGAAAATCGGCAAAACAGGTTGTTTACCTGAGCTGAGGTTAGTTTGCCTTTAGAATGACCCATTTTTCCCATGGTGACCAACCGCTCCATAGATAATGTCTTAACAGAAGTCCTTTTAAATTTTTGGCTTAAATGGTCTCGAAATTCTGAATCACCAAAAAAGATGGCGGACTATAACACATTAAAATCACCAAAATGTGGAGTTTATCTTCTTTGGGCTCGTTTGATCTTTATAATAGATCGTTTTGGCCGAGGTGACCAATTGGATCCATATATCAGGTGTGAAGAACGTCTATATAAACTTTTTGCAAAAATGATCTCAAAAATGGGATCACCAAAAAATATGGAGAACTATAACACATGAAAATTGGCAAAATAGAATGTTTACCTGCTCAGGGCTCGTTTGAACTTGAAAGGTACGTTGTTAGCCATAGGTGATTGAGTGGCCTACTAGATAAGGTCTAACGGGACATTCTAAAAAATGTTGGAAAAAAGATCTAGCAATTACGTTTCAAAAAAAAATATGGTGGAATAAAGAAAATGAAGATAAAAAAAAGAGAGGGTTTGAAATGCATATAGTTGGTGGGGGGGGGGTGAGGGGGGGGGCGGGGGGGCGCGGCGGGGGGCGGGGGGGGGTTTTTTTTTTTGTTTTTTTTTTTTTTTTGTTTTTTTTTTTTTTTTTTTTTTTTTTTGGGTCTTGACCTTGAAAATGAATTTTTTTTTGCCTTGGTAACCATTGGGCTTCATAGATAAGGTCTTAACAGACATCCAAGTAAATTTTTAGCAAAAGGGATCTCAGATTTCTCACGAAAAAAGATGGTGGAATATAACACACGAAAATTGGCAAAATAGGGGTTTTACCTGCTATGGCCTCATTTGACCTTCAAAATGGGTTGCTTTAGCGTTATACTAACCGGCTCAATAAATTAGGTGTAAATGAGCTAATGTTCTTTTGGCAAAGTATCTTCAAAATTATGTATCACCAAAAACAATAGTGGACTATAGCACACGAAAGTTGATAAAATCGGGGTTTATCTATTTTGGGCCTCGTTTGACCTTGAAAATAGGTCGTTTTAGCCGTGGTGACCAACCAACTTCATAGATAAGGTGTTAAAGGATATCCGTGTAAATATTTGGCAAAAATGATCTCGGAATTGCAGATCACCAAAAAAATGGTGGATTATAGCACAAGAAAATCGTCAAAATGGGGGATTAAGCTTCTCTGAGGCTCGTTTGACCTTAAAAATGGAGCATACGTGCTTTGGTGACTATCTGGCTGAATAGATAAGGTTTTAACGGACGCTCGTGAAATGTTTTTTCAAAATTGATCTCAAAATTCCGTATCATTAAAAAAGATGGTGGACTATTAGCACACGAAAATTGATAAAATGGGCTGTTTTCCTGCTCCGGGGCTCGTTTGACCATGAAAATGGTTCGTTTTGGCCCTGGTGACCAACAGACTCCATATATAAGAATTACGGCACGGTCCGTGTATATTTTTGCAAAATAATCTCGGAATTCGGATCTACCAAATATATGGGGGATTATGTATACGATTAGTCCAATCAAATAGGTCGTTTACCTCTGTAAATCTCGTTTGATGTTTTAAATGGGCAGATATGGTGACAAACTGGTCACATAGATAAGGTCTAAACTGAACTTAGTGTAAATTTTAAGCAAAAATGATCTTGTAATTCTGGATCACCAAAAAAGATGGTGGACTATAGCACACAAAAATCTGCTTGTTTGACCTTGAAAATGGGTCGTTTGGGCCGTGTTGACCAACTTACTCCATAGATAAGGTCTTAAGAGACATATGTGTAAATATTTGGAAAAAATGATCTCATATTTTTTTATTACCAAATAACATGGTGGACTACAGTACATGAAAATTGGCAAATGGGAGTGTTTTAAATTCTTAGTGATCGTTGCCATTAAAAGGGCATTTGGAAGTGGTCACCAACTTGCTTAATAAATAAAGTCTAAACGGAAGTCTATATAAATTTTTGGAGAAAATGATTGGGAATTCGGATCACTAGAAAATGATGGGCGACTATAGCACACGGAATATTGGGCAAAATGGCGCTTCCTTGCTTAAGTCATGTTGACCTTGAAAGTGGGTCGCTTTGGCTATGGCACAAACTAGCTCCATAGATAAGGTCTTAACAAACGTACGTATAATTTTTTGGCAAAATTGATCTCGATATTTTGGATAACCAAAAAAGATGGTGGATTATATAGCACACTAAAACCGGCAAAATGGGGGGTCTACCTGCTTTGGAGATTGTTTGACCGTGATAATGAGCCATTTTTGGTGTGGTGACCAACCGGCTCCATAGATAAGGTGTTAATGGAGATCCGTGTAAATATTTGGCAAAACTGATCTCGTAATTCTGAATCACAGAAAAAGGTCAACTATACCAAAAGATAATCGTTAAAATGGGGGGAAAGGTTATTGTAGAACAAAAAAAATATCGGCCAAAATGGGGTTTAGGTGCTCTTGGCCTAGTTTGGCTTGAAAAGGGCCATTTTGGCTGTTGTGAAAAAGTTGGCTTAGATGATAAAGCTTAAGGGACGTCTTTGTAAAGTTTGGCCAAAAAGTATCGGAGAATTTGATTACTAAAAGATGATGGACCATAGGACACGTAAAATGACAAAATGGAGGGGGATTGCTTGCTCAGGTGATTGTTGGACTTGAATGTGTCGTTTTGCCGTGGGGCACAACCGTCTCCTAATAAGGTCTTAACGCTCTATGTAATTTTTGTGCAAAAATCATCTCGGAACTCCAGATCACAAAAAAAATGCTAGAACTATTAGCAACAAAAAATCACAAATCTTGAGGGTTTTACCTACTCTGTGGCTCATTTGACCTTCAAAATGATTGTTTTGGACGTGATGACCAACAAGATCCATATACAATATCTTAATGGAAGTCCGTATAAATTTTTGGCAAAAATTCATTAGAAGGTTTAGAATTCATTGATTTTAAAAATGGGACTGCTTTCTAAGTTAAAACCATTTCTTGAAGAACTTGGTTTATTACCAATGTGACTGGTACCGCTGTAATTATAACTGGAGTCTTCTATCTGTTTAGAAACAACATGAAGAGCTTTGTTAGTATAATTATTTTGTTCGAATACTTTGTTGATATCCGCAACAGTTATAGGGTTGTTGTCCCATTTCTGAAGGCTTTTTGAAAGGAGTAACTTTCAGGACTTCTTTTCTGTAAGGAATGTGAATACCTTCAAGAGGAGGAGTTATACTTTCGACAACCTTATCTTTGGTATGCCATTTGTTTATCAAAACTTGAAGTGATGAATTTGTTTCATCAATTTGGCCGGAACATTCAAACCATTTCAAAAATTCAATTTTAGTTTTGAATCTCTTCATGTCTTGAACATTTGTCGCTGAAGAGATTCTACTAGTCTTGTTATGTGTCAACATACCAAGCAATTTTAAGAGCATGCTTGGGGTTGTTCCACCACTTGTTGATTTTCTTTTTATTTGGAGTAAAATTCTCTGTAGATTTGATAACACCAATTTAGTCATTTTTTCTATGGAAAGAAGGTCTCATGTCACTGGGAGAAGGACTTCCTTGAGTTCATTCATAATAAACTTTAGGAATAGTGTTGGTAAAATCCACACCCTGAAATTTACTCTGTTCTAAAGCTTCAGAAACTTCATCATCTTCTTGGTTTTTTGAAGAAGACGGTCTAACCAAAGACATTCTTCGACATTAAGACGCTTGGTTGAGAGAGTTGGATCTTAAAAACTTAAGGTTAATAGATCCGTCTGAAAACTGGGTAATATTTTCTAGCGAAGACCTAGAAGGATGAATGGGAAAGGGTTCAGTAATAGATTCAACTTTCCAGTCATTATTTGAAAGAATCTCATCCCATTAAGCAAACGAGTGACAAAGGTAGTACCGTGCTCTTGGTTTGCTTCCATGAGCATGGTGGCTCCTTTAGCACTAGAGTTAATAGCCTTTGGGGCTATTGTAGTCTTCATTAGCTTGTAATATACCCTGTATAAAATAGATATTTCTCAAGTGTCAATTTTGCTATTCATATTCTTCGTTTTGACGTTAAGCGTCAAGGTATCTATGAGATTAGGGTCGTCGATGTCAACCGAGAAATTTGGATAACAATTAATATAGACTGGGCCATTAGCTAGGTTACTTTCAAGGATACCTAACAAAGAGTCATCAAAATTGAGAAGTCTAGCATCACGAAGAACTAAACAAATAGGAATATTCAGACCTTTACGGAAAAGAGGTTTAACAGCAACTTGGATTAAACCAATATGGAGGAATTTAAAATCCTTCTTATTTCTATCAATATTAGAAGAAACTATCAGTTTGATATTATCTAAAGAATTATCAATAGCAGAGGTTGACTCACAAGTCTTGATATTGTAATTCTTAAACAAGTTAAAATTACGTATTTGGTAAATCTTTTGTAAAGGTTCTTTGGGAATAGAACAATTTTGCAATCTTTTTTCTTCTTTAGAGATAGAAATATTAACCTATTAACAATATGATTATTCATAATTCTACAAATGCTGTCTTTAGGCTAGAGAGAAGTCATTGATTACCATCAAGAGAAGATAATATTAACAGAGATTAACCGGATTATGTGAACATGAATATTGGTAAAACAAATTAATTGAACTGTAACAAGGATCATCTGATTCATCTAAGGATTAACAGTGATATAAACAATTAAATGGGCCTTGGATATTACTCATTCTTTGGCAAGTCATGTTGTAGGACAGAACACCAAAAGATCTTTTGCCTTCCCTTTAGGCCTTACGGACTTACAACGATTTAGTTTTAGGCTTCCCAAGTCCTTAAGACGGAAATTAATTGTCATACTAAGACTTATGCAGAGAAGAAACCTTAGCCTTTAACATGTTTTAATTAGAGTTAATAACAAGATGAAAATAATAATCACTAAGTCAAATTCTACAAATTGTTTTAACCAAGATTAATAAAAACATAAGAAGTATAGTAACTAAGTTAACATTATTTTATCTATAGATATAATCATATGACTTCTAACTGCCCAGAAAACAACACAATTAGTTATGCATGCTAAAGATTAACGACATTAACATGGCTCTGATACCATCATAGCTATTGTGTGTTGTCGGGCAGTTAGTTAAAAGTGATATGATGTATTGATTAAATAATGTATAATTAGTTACTATCGGCTTATGTTTAATTAGTCTTGGTTAAAACATTTATAGAATATGTCTTAGTGATTTTCATTTTCATCTTGTTATTAACATGCTATGGGATCGTTTGATCTTGAAATAGATTATTTGTCCGTGTACATTTTGATAAAAATAATCTCAAAAATCCGGATCACCAAAAAGATGGTGGACTATATAGAACACGAAAATTGGTGAAATATGGGGGGCGGGGTTTACCTGCTCTAGGGCTCATTTAGTCTTGAAAATGGGTCATTTTTTCCATGATGACCAACCAACTCCATAGATAAGGTCTTAACCGCCTTCAGTGTAATTTTTTGGGAAAATGATTTTATTCCGAATCACCGAAACAGATGGTGGACTATAGCACATGAAAATTTGCAAAATTGGGGTTTTACTGGCTTTATGGCTCGTTTGACCTAGAAAATAGGTCGTTTCATCTGTGGTGACCAATCTAATCCATATAAAGTCTTAACAGATGTCCGTGTAAGTTTTGGAAAAATGATCTCAAAATTTTGGATCACTATAAAAGATGGTGGACTATAGCACACGAAAATCGGTAAAACATGGGGTTTACCAGCTCGATGTCATGTTTAACGTAAAAAATAGATCATTTTCTCTATATTTATCAATAAGATCCATAGATAAGGTCCTAACGGATGTCCGTGTATACTTTAGGTAAAAGTGATCTTGGAATTCTGGATCACCAAAAATAAGGTGGACTACAGCACACGAAAAGCGGCAAAATTGGGGGTTTACCTTCTCTGGAGCTCTTTTGACCTTGTACATGGATCGTTGTGACCATATTAACTAATTGGATCCATAGATAATGATTTCAAAGACGTCCGTGTAAATTTTTTGCCATAATGATATCAGAATTTTGGATTACCAAAAAAGATGGTGGATTATAGCACATGAAAATCGTCAAAATGGGAGGTTTACCTGCTCTGGGGTTCATTTGACCTTTTAAATTGGCTGTTTTGGACATGTTTGACCAACCAACGGATAGATAAGGTCCTAATGAACTTCAATTTTTGTTGAAAAGGATATCGAAATTCCATATCACCAAACAAGATAGTAGACTATATAGCACACGAAAATTGGCAAAATGGGGTTTTTACCTGTACTGGGCTCGTTTGACCTTTGAAATGGATCGTTTTGGCCTTAGTGACTAACCATCTCCCTAGAAAAGATCTTACGAACCTCCATGTAAATTTTTGGCAAAAATGATCTCGGAAGTACGGATCACCAAAAAGGTTGGTGCACTATAGCACAATAAAATTGGCAAAATGGGGGGTTTACCTGCTATGGGACTTGTTTGACCTTGAAAATGGGTTGTTTAGTCGTGGTGACTAACCAACTCTATTGATAAGGTCTTAACAGATTTCTGTGTAAATTTTTGGAAAAATAATCTCAAAATTCTGAATCACTTAAAGGATGATGGACTATATAGCACTCGAAAATCAGTAAAATGGTGGGTTTACCTGCTATGGGGCTCGTTTGACTTTGAAAATGAGTTGTCTTGGATTTTGTGATCAACCGGCTCCATCGACAAGGTATTAATGCATGTCTGGGTGAATTTTTGGCAAAAATGATCTTAGAATTACGGATCACCAAAAAAGTATGACTATAAGCCAGGAAAATCGGCCAAAATAGGGGTTACCTTCTCAGGGATGTTGATTTAACATGTAGTCGTTTTAGCCATGATAATCACCAGCTCCATAAATGAAGTTTGAACGGACGTTCATGTAAATTTTTGACAAAAATGATCTTGGAATTCCGGATCATTAAAAAAGATGGTGGAATATAGCACAAGAAAATGGTAAAATGGGGGGTTTACCTGCTCTGTGGTTTGTCCTTGTAATTGGGCCGTGTTTACCATGAGATAATCGGAATCCATAGAGAAGGTCTTAAAAAAATGTAATGTGTAAATAATTTCCAAAAAATGTTGTCGTAATTATGGTCTCCAAAGAGATAGTGGAATAAGCACACAAAAATGGCAAAGTATGGGGTTACCGTCTCTAGACTCGTTTGACCTGAAAATGGGATCGTTGGGCTATGGTAAAAAAGAGACTCCGTAGATAAGTCTCAACGGACGTCCGTATAGATTGTTCCAAAAATGATTTTTGAATTGACATTACCAAAAACGATGGTTAAAACTATAGGAATAAGAAAATTACTAATTTGGGTTTCCTGCCCTGCGGCTCGTTGACCTTAAAATGTGTTGTTTTGATGGTGGTGATAAAAGGGCCTCCAGATATATGGTCTTAATAGACGTCGTGAAAATTTTTGACAAAAATAATCTGAAATTCGGACACCAAAAATATGGTGACTATAGCAAAACAAAATATCGGCGAAATAAAGGGTTACATGCTTTGCGGCGCATTTGACCTTGAAAATGTGTTGTTTGGATGTCGTAAACATCGGCTCCATAACTAAGGTCTTAAAAGTCGTCCGCCTGGCGAAATATCTCGAATATTTGGATTGCCTAAAAATACAGTGCACTATAGTACACAAAAATCGATAAAATCAAAGTTTGACCTGCTCTGGGATCGTTTGACCTTAAAAATGGGTCTTTTTGGCCTTTGTGAACAACCGACTACATAGAGAAGGTCTTAAAGAACGTTTGTGTAAATAATTGGATAAAATGATCTCAGAATTCTGGATCAACAGAATAGATGGTGGACAATAGCACATAAAAATCAGCAAATTAGGGGTTTACGTTCTCTGGGATCGTTTGACCTTGAAAATGGGTCATTTTACCCGTGGTGACCGAACGAATCCATTGATAAGGTCATAATGGACATCCGTGTAATTTTTTGGCAAAAATAATATCGGAATTCTGGATCATCAAAAATTGATGGTGGACTATAGCACACGAAAATCGGCAAAATGAGGGGTTTACCTTTTTTGGGGATCGTTTGACCTTTAAATGGATTGTTTTGACCATCCTTACCAATTGAATCCATAAGTAAAGTCTTAACGGAGTCCTTATAAATTTTTTGCAAAAATAATATCGAAATTTCAGATCACAAAAAAAGATGGTGGAATATAGCACATGAAAATTGGCAAAATTAGGGGTTTACCTGCTCTGGAGCTCATTTGACCTTGAAAATGAGTCATTTTGGCCATGGTTACCAACCGGATCCATAGATAAGGTCTTAATGGACGTCCCTGTAAATTTTGGGCAAAAATGATCTCGGAATCGCAAATCACAAAAAAAATGGTGGACTATATCACACAAAAATTTGCAAAGTTGGGGGTTTACTTTCTCTAGGGCTCGTTTGACCTTGAAAATGGGCCGTTTTGTCCATGGTGACAAATCGACTCCATAGAAAAGGTCTTAACATACATTCGTATAAATTTTTGGCAAAAATGATCTCGAAATTTCAGATCACTAAAAAAGATGGTGGACTATAACACATGAAAATTGACACTGCTTTACTAGCTTTGGGGCTCGTTTGACCTTCAAAATAGATCGTTTTGGCTGTGGTGACCAATCAGCTCCATATATAAGTTCTTAACAGATTTCCGTATAAATGTTTGGCAAAAAATGATCTCGGAATTCTAGATCACTAAAAAAGATGATGTACTAAAGCACACAAAAAATCGGCAAAATGAGGGGTTTAGCTGCTCTCCGCTCGTTTGACCTTGAAAATGAGCGTATTTTAACGTGGTGATGAACTGACTCCATAGATACGAATACGGGTTCAAAGTTTACATCGTCGAAATTCTTTATGTTGCATTATTTTATGACGTAAATTTCACACCTATAAATTTTGTTGATTTTCATCGGAGCTAAATATACTTGTGAGATGTGGTGGAGTTTATTGAATAATATAAAGAGGGAAAAAATGAATAGTTAAGAGATAGATATGGTGATGAAGAAGGAAGAATAAATAAGTGAAAGGGGTGGGGTGGGGGCTTTTCCACAGCCCGCGCAAGCCGGGATGGTCAGCGATCCGAGGCCCCAGACGTAGAAGGCGGTCTTCCCCGGGGGCCCTGCCACATGTAGGTTTATGTGCCTATCCTTCTGGTATTTTGTGATGGAAAATAAAAAGAGGTGAGGTGGGGCTGGGTATGGGCGAAAAAAATGGACCCATTTAAATTTGACTTTGAGAAAATGCATATGTAATTAATTACTGTGTAAAAGTAAATTTAAGGAAGTGTTACACCAAAATTTGGAAATAGGTAATAAAATAAAGTAATGACGTGGTATTGACATGGTTATATTAGGTGATGCACCGCTATGTTCTGCTACTAACATGGTATGATGGGCAAATGATAGTGGACCATTGATTGAAAAATAGGCAGAGCAGGCAATCCTAGTTGAGTGAGTGGAGCGGGGTGCAACCCTAACAAAACTACAATAACAATTTTCCCTTTCGTGTTGTGTGGCTTGGGGCGCAACTTCTGACATCATATCGGTCTTCTGATGTTAGGCCCTATTCACCTAGAATTGAATGATTTCTTCCAAACTCTCCTAAATTAGAACACCCAACATTAGTAAACAAAAATCCACTCATAAACAACCCTCAAACTTCTATTCATCTAAAAAAACTCATCAAAATCTAAACAATCAAGATTTACGAATGAAATTTCAGAGAACTAATAACGAATCTCAATACATGGATTATGATGGATGAAATTAACTCAAGAAAATCGTGATTGACATGTGGTAGCACTAATCCATAACTATGAACAACTTACATACCTCTTAGGGATCAAACCCTTGGCGAAATTCCTCCACAAATCTCAATAATCTTGACAAACGCCTAAAACCTTTCCTCATTTTTCTTCTTGAGATCCTCTTTAAACCTTAAGAGTATTTCAAGATAGTGAAAACTAAACCAAATCATTTAGATCCCTAAAATATTACTAAAAATGTTAAAAGCTGATGGGGTAAGGAAAAGACCAAATAACCCCTCATTAATTCGGGTAAATTTCCTTAACTGAACTGGTTGACTTCAAATAAGAATATATCCCTCAGCAAACTAGGTGGTATTCAAATAACTTTCATTTGATATCTTGTAGTCAACCTAACTTGTCACGCCCTGAGCCTACACCTGAACGCAACTGACACTCGAGAACCATTGTTGGCCCCAAGCAAACCCTTAGCCAGACTTAGTACTCCGTAGAAGATTTAACTAACATGAAATAGTCTCAGAAAATAAACTCATGCAATAAAATCAGAATGTTTTAAAAGAGACATTTACTAGCCAATGAGGCAACTTAAGTCTTTAAAGTCATTAACAATTGAAAATGAAAAGACTCATGAACTACTGTCTATCCATCTATAAAGCCCCTAATACTATGAGAGATGTCGGGACCAGACTCTCGATCATCCTAGAAACTGTAATGACTGAAACATTACAAATTGGGATCCTCAGGAAAGCAAGGAGACTCACTAATAACTCTGAAGCTCAACAGGATTAATGAATGGCTAGATGTTGATATTGTACATGAACATACATCATAAAGAACAGGCCAAAATAACGTAAGTACAGAATTTTACGAGATAGAATTCTTAAAACAACGCATAAGGTTGAAGGGACAATAAAAAACTTATTAAGCTTATTCATACTCATTTTAGTATTAAAAGCAGTTAATAAAAAGATGTATCATAAAAAAATTAAAACATGTCGATAAAAATCAGTGTTTATGAAAAAGGCAATAGTAACTTAGGTTGTGTATGAAAATAAAGTAAACTCTGTGAGAGCTTCTCTAACCGCAACTACTATGAGAATCTTCATGATACATGTCTTGCCATGCCGACAGCAATGTCATAGTCACTTTGAACGGGGATAGACTACTCACTATGTGGATCCACTAGTCTATGCTTAAAATTATGAATGAATTATCTAAAATGTATGACCCTTTCTACCCACATTGGGTACATGGTTTAGGGAGACTTTGAGTTATTTGAACTCGTCTCCATATTGATGTTCAATACTACTCCAAAAATATAACTAGCTCATATCACTACATTAAAAAGAACTTTTAGCATCAATAGATATTGAAATCAATAAAGAGTGCTAACATTTTTACCGGCATCAATTAAGTGACATTCGAACCAATTTCGATAAAATTTTAGGAACATATACAAAAAGTGTTAGACCCCGTTAAAAAATGAATCTTTAGGCGAAAAATTAAGACTACTTACCGTAAAAATGCGTTTTTGAGTAGTGTTATTGTTAACAAAATTGACTGCTTGTGCTTGAGATTATTACTAAAATGTATCTCTTAAAAGAGATGGTACTCAGAACTATTCATGAAAACTCTTTTGGAAGTTAGTGTTTCCTCTCATCTTGAATGTGAAAACATTTACTATTTCGAAATACTTAGGTCCCATACATCATTTTTAAAAAATGAAATCAACTCCACTCTTCTTTAAACTCAATGCTTAAGTCTTAAACAAGTTTAGAAGATTTTTAAAAGGCTTCTTAAAATGACTCGAATAACTCTCAATACTTGACTCTTAACTCTACGATGAATTTGAATTGTGAATTCAAGATTATATTTTGTGATAGGAAGGATATCATGATGATTAAAAGTGTTTTTAGATAGTTATCATGAGAAATGGTCGAAAAACATTGCTAGGGAAGCAAGTCCATGACATGGAGATGAATTTAAATATTTGGTTGTGAAATAATTTTTAAAAAGTGGAGTTTGAGTCCTCTGCGCAAATTTTTCACCGGGGGAGCAAAGTTCACAAAGTGGACTTGCGTGCCACATTCTGCTCCACTTTTTCCTTCCTGGTTTTTAACCCAATTCGTCTAGAATCAAATGGTTTCTTCCCAAATCACTTAGAATGGAAAACACAACACAAATGTGCATAATATCTCTAAAAACGTAAATCTCATATGGTTATCTCAATAACTTATCAAAACCTCAACAATCAAGATTATGAAAAGAAAATCTTCAAAGGAACTCATCAAGAACTCAAATCCTTTGTGCGTGGGTAAAAGAAATTAAGCTTAAACAATCATGATTGATGTGTGGATAAACGAACCAAACATTATGTGAACTCACAACCTCTTTAGGGATAAATTGTTGGCAAAACGACCTTTAATTCTGTAAGAGATATCCAAGAGGCCTTGACTTTTCTCCTATTGAACTCCTTTCTCTAAAATCCTTGTGTAGTTGAAGATTGTGTAAACTGAACCAAATCAGTTTAGACCCCTAATTAATTACTAAAAATTAGGGGTTAACAAAACCGAATCGAAAACCAAACCAAACCGGAAAAAAATCCGATTAGTGATTTGGTTTGACTTGGTTTGGTATTGGAAAAAAACCCGATTATATTTGGGTTGGCTTGGATTTTTTTTAAAAAAAGAACCAAACCGAGACCAAACAAACTCGACATTGTATGTGTAATTTTATAATTTTATTTTATGCATAAAACTACTTACTTTGATATCATTTTAAAGTATTTATTATACTATTTAATAGTTTTATATTTTAATATATTATTTCACGTTTAGAACTAAGAATTCAGAATGGTCCAATAAAGATTATAGTTCATAGATGTTGATAGTAATGATAAAACTTAAATCAAAATCAAATTAATACAAATGCAAAAAGAAAATTAATTCAACACTGAGAATGAACTATATTGGATTATGTGTCATTAGGTTTATACATAAGTCTGACAATTAAATAATATGAAATTAATTCTTAAAATATATAGGAATGTTACGAATACTGATTAAACTTATTTGCATGATTTAGCTTACTTTTAAGTATGATTATTTTCGTTCCGCCTTTACAATTTTACTTTATATGATTATCAATTATATTTTTATTGAATATTTTTGTGTCATCCGATCTATCTCATATTTTTGTTATTTTTTCTAAAAATCACCCTTAGATAATTATATTAGGTTGGACCAAAGAAAATATTTGGACAGAAGTTAAAATCTGTTTGAGCAAGCTTTACCGACAAATCCAAACATCGGGGAAAAACTTGAAGTTATTAGTTTGATTGTATTTATAAATTTAAAATTTGACACAATGGTTTGGTTTGGTATTTGAAAAACCCGCACCAACGCGAGGTTTAAAAACTTGAAAAATCCAAACTTTATTGGTTTTGTTTGGTTTATAAATTTAAATTTTTTACATGAATGGTTTCGTTTGATATTTGAAAAACTCGAACCAACCCGATCATGTACACCTCTACTAAAATTATAAGTTGAAGGGGTAAGGAATAGACCAAGATAACCCTCATAAATTTAGGTAATTTTCCTTAACTAAACAGACTAACTTTAAACATGCATATCTCGGTGGCGTTGGAAAAAAATTTAAATACATTTCATTTTATATCTTATGGTCACCTAACTGTCATCATGTCGAACGTATGGCGTTTGAAGTGGACCCAAAAACTCACACTAAGCATAACTTACAAAATTCTCAATATGCTTTTCCAAATTAGTTCTTTAATACATCTTACTATTTCAAAGACGGGATGTTTCAATTTATGTCTTAAAGAATTTAACACGTAACTCAGTCGGACATATTAGTAAGCATAAGTCAGTCACATAGTTAGTAAGGCATATAAGTAAGTCACGCTATTTGTGTATTAAGTCACATAATTCACATAAGTCAGACTTAAAGAACTTTAAAAAGTCATGTTACATTAGTTATAGTCACATTGGGAATAAAGGAGAGGAAACAAAACAAAAAGTAATATAAGGTCTCACATAGTTGTATAGTCAATTACATTAAGTCCTAGTCAAATAGGATAGAGAGAAAGAATAAAAAGTGAGGTCAAAACAAACAAAGGTAAGTACTCGCATAGTTAGTAAGTAACATACATTAGTTAATTGTACATATTTAAAAAGGTGAGTACCTATGACCGGATCTGAGTGAATCCTCCAAGAATAACGGAGACGAGCGAGTAGTTTACGTCTGATTAACTAGATTTTTGTCTGTGAGATGAACGAAAGTAACGAGTTTAGGGGCCTTTTCTTAGGATTTTAGGGAGTTTATTAAGGGTAAATCGGGTGGGTTAAATTGGTTATGTGTGGGTTTTGAAATTTGGGTTAAAAATTTGTCAACCCAGATTATGGCGTAAGATTGCACAACACGTACATAATGAGCGTTTGGTTAGTGGAAGGGGAAAATGTGAACTGATTATTGTGATGGATGAAAAGTATGACGGAGGACATTGACAAATAATTTTTGAATGTTTGAGGACATATTTGTCCTTTTGTCCAATTTTAAAAGTTGAGATTCAAAAAAAACAAAGTTCAAAAAATACAACGTAGTTATGCCTTCCAATCACAAAACTTTAGTTGACAAAAGTTTCTCAACACCGTATTAGTGCGGGATAAACAACAAATAACACTATTTTTGTAAGACAAATTTATAAAAGGAGGAAGAACCAATTGACCTGGACATTGAAGATTTACATGCTGGCAACGCATAGAAAAAACTAATAGCATCAAGACATCAATGAAATTCCTAGCACCTAACATTAGCAGCCCCAGAAATACAATACACATCAATAAGTGATGTGATTAATGGATTAGAATCATAATGAAGGTTATAAATGCAAACGATAATAGGTAGCTTGTTGCTCAAAGCATCCCGTGTTAGCGAAGTTTGGAAAAGATTCGCAACTCAAAGGACATACTCTAGATAGTCTACCCTAATACAAGCATTACTAACCAAAACATCCTGAATGAGAAAGGACCACACCCCAAAAGATGTAGTTTGGACAGTCACCCTAATGCAAGCATTACTACGAGATATTATGTCAAAAACAAGGAAAATGAAAAAATAGAAACATCCTGCACTAGAAAAGTTCAAGAAGGGTCAAAACCCTAAAGAAATGTAACGTGAACAATCATCCCTAATGTAAGCATTAGTAATGAAAGCTTTCCGTATTAACATAGTTCAAAGAAGGGGCCACACCTCAAAGGGTGTAATGTCCAATGCAAACACTAGTATTTTAAAACCCACACATTATTTTAAAACCAACATACAAAACAACTTTTGAGACTAAAAACCCAAACATTATTTTAAAACAAACATACAAAACCAAACAAAATTGTTCACACAAAATAGAGAAAAGCAAGGTTATATTCTAGCTTTGACTGGTAAAATTAAACAATCTTAGCAACATTATTAAGTCCAGTAAAATAACAACCAAATCCTCAAAATAAATATTTTCATGAATATCCATCTATGACAGACATATCTGATATATGTAACACTAACATTGTTGGAACAACATATATGCACAGCGCAAGCATATAATGATCTTACTGCTTAAATGAATAAATAGGTACCAACACCGTTATGATAGGAACAATAATCATGATAGAACATATAGACATACATAAATGTAATTCAATAAAACATCTTGAAGCATGAGAGGATACCTTCAAGCGAATGCCAAAATAGAAAAGTTTCAGCGAATCTACAAACAAACTATGGTCTTCCTATAGGACAAGTCATATCCTAATCTATCAATACATTTGGGTGGGAAGTATCGAATAGAAAACTATTCATCCTTTTTTTTATAGGTTAGGAGATCACTATATTAGACGAACTCTTCCTAATCCAAAAAAGCAGTAGAAAACCTAGTTTTTCTAAAAGGACTAGAGAACATTCTATTATTTTCCTTTTTTTCGTAGACACTAGGATTCTGAGCTTAGCTAATATGGCACTATAGGGCCAACAGAACAAATACGAGGGTACTATTATGAAATAATTCCAAAACAATTAATTTGCATTATGCTTCCTAATAAAAATTATAAATAATTCCACTAGAAATCGTATTGCATCCGCTATTTTGTAATGCCCAATTAAACATTTATGTAAACTCCCCTTGTTAAAGATTTAGCTACTAATCATAAATTAAATTACTGACAAAATTAGCATAATAAATATTTTCTTTCGAGAAACACTTAACTTTTTAATGTGTCAGTTCATAAATCCACATTGCAGATTAGAACGATGAAAACTTATAAGTTTCTCAAAAAGCATATCAATCCATCTCTATAATGATACATGAATGCCATAAACTAATTAGATTTTCACAAATATATTATGATACCAACACATTACCAGGCTATTGACTATTAGAATCTCACTTTAAGAAATCAAAAGATAATAATATATACAGATCCTAATAGTTACATCCGGATTAAGTATAAGTACATTAATAGTTTGAGAATATTGTTTTTGTCAGTCAGTCCCATTCCCATACAGACAAAATGTAATAGCATCAAGAAACTGGAACTATAACCCTTCCCAGAATAGAGATAAATTACATATAATTTGTGCTACAATAGTACCCGATGGCATGTTCAACTTTCCTCCTGATTGTGAACCAAAAATTTTATATTTATAAGAACCGATGATTTAATCGTGTGT
>JAKWJA010000613.1:0-36896 GCA_027704765.1 Solanum habrochaites
GGCCACGCCCGGATGTCATTTGACCATGTTTGTGCTTCCCAAGGTCCATGTAGGCATTCCACACCCTTCGTGGTTCGACCGTGTGTGTCGTCTAAGAGGGACGATAATATGCCACACCTAATGTCATCCAATCGTGTATGACTTCGAAGGGCGATGATGGCAAGCCACGCCCGACTTCATCTGACTGTGTGTGCTGCCCAAGGGCCACGCGGGCATACCACGCCCGACGTCGTCCGATCATGTGTGCTGCCCAAGGGCGATGATAACATGCCATGCCCGATGTCGTCCGATCGTGTATGCTTTCCAAGGGCAATGATGGAATACCACGCTCGATGTCATCCAATCGTGAGTGCAATCCAAGGGCAATGATGGCATTGCCACTGATGACATTATCATATTGTGTGTGCTGCCCAAGGGAATTGATTGCATGCCACGCCCGATGTCGTCTGTCTGTGTGTTCATCCATAGGCGATTATGGTATGCCACGTTGATGTCGTTCGACCGTGTGTGCTTTCCAAGGGGCAATAATGGCATTTAACGGCCGACGTTGTCCGACCGAGTGTGCTGCCCAAGGTCGATGATATCATTGCCACGCCAACCATCGTCCCTCAGTGTGTAGTCCAAGGGCGATTGATAACATGCACGCACGACGTGGGTTCCAAACGCGTATGATTGGCCAAGGGTTTTTTTTTTGGGGGGGGGGGGTGGGGATGATGTGGCATTTCCAACGCCCGACAAGTCGATCTTGTGTATGATGTAAAATGGCATGATGGGCCTATCAACGCACGTAGGTTTTCCGAACCTTGTGTGCTGTCCACTGCGGACATGATGGCATTAGACGCTTGACGTAATGCGATGTGTATGTGTTTAAAAAGGGCAAATGATGGCATGGGATGACCGATTAGTCCACGATGTGGTTCTATACTAGGAGCAAATGATGGCGCATGTCGTCACGTACAAATGTCGTACGACTCTTGTGCTCCCCATGGCGATTGATGGCATTCCACGCACGACGTCATTCTGACATGTGTGCTTCCCAAGGTACATGTAGGCATTCCACCCCCTTTCGTGGTTCGACGTGATGGTCGTCCAGGGGGATGATAACATGCCAACACCTAACGTCATCAGATCGTTTTTGTAAGGACTTTGAAGGGCGGGTATGGCATTCCCGCCCGCTGTCATCAACGTGTGTGAATTCCAAGGGGTGATGATGGTATGCTAAGCCCGAGTTGTCCGGCAGTGGGTGCTGGCCTAAGGACCTGGGCATGCCTCCTCAACAGGTTCGATCATGTGTGTGTCGTCATGGGTGTTTGATAATCACCATGCCCAACGTTGTCGATCGTTTATGCTTTACAAGGGAGATAATTGCATGCCATGCTCAATGTCGTACGACAGTGTGTGCTGCCCAATGGCGATGATGGCATGCCCCGCCCGACGTCATCTGACCATGTGTGCTTCCAAAGGGACATGGGGGCATGCCACGCCCTTCGTGGTCTGACTGTGTGTGTCATTCAAGGGTGACGATAACATGCCACAACCGACGTCATTCGATAATTTACGACTTCCAAGGGCGATAATGGCATGCCACGCCCGACGTAGTCAAACTACGTGTGCTGCCCAAGGGCGATGATGGTGCCACGCCCGACATAGTCTTACTGTGTATGCTTCCCAAGGGCCATGGATACATGCCACACCCTACATGGTTCAATCGTGTGTGTCAACCAAGGGTGATGATAATATGACACGCCCAACATTGTCCCATCGTGTAAGCTTTCCAAGGAGATGTTTGCATGCCACGCTCGTTGTCGTACGACAATGTGTGCTACCAAAAGGCAACGATGACATGACACGCCCGACGTAGTCCCATGGTGTCTATTGTCCAAAGGAGATGATGACTTGTCATGATCGACCTTGTCCGATCGTGTGTGCTGTCCAAGGGCGATGATGACATGCCATTCCCGACATCGTCTGACGATGTATTGAGTCCAAGGGAGATGATGGCATGCCACGCCCGACATTGTGCAACCGTGTATTCTATCCAAGGGCGATGATGGCATGCCACGCCCGACGTCTTTCCACCTAGGGGGATTTCAAGGCACGAGATTGGACAAGTTACGCAGACGTATTGACCGCGGTGCGCCCAATGGCGATGATGGCATGCCCCGCCCGAGCGTATGTGCATTCCAAAGGGACATGATGGAATTATACGCCTGACGTAATGCCGATTGTGTAGGCGTCAAGGGTTATGAGGGCAGGGTGCACGATTGACGTCACAAGATGTGTTCTACCTAGGGCGATTGATGGCATTCACGCACAATGTTGTACGGACCTCGTTGCTGCTCACACATGAGTTGATGCATGCAACGCCCCGATGTCATCTTATCGTGTGTGCTTACAAAGGTCCATGAGGATCCACCCCGACCGTTCGTCCGATCGTTGTGTTGTTGTTCACAAGGGAAATGAGGTATGCCACGCAGACGTCGTCCGACCGTCTATGTCTGTCAAGGGAGATTATGGCATGCCACGCCGAGGTCGTACCACCGTGTTGTGCTTCAAGGGTTAAGATGGCATGTTATGCCAATGTCGTTGAAAAAAGGTGGGGCTGCACAAAGGCGATGATAAAATTGCGGGCATGCCACGGCTCGCGTTTGTCTAATGTGTGTGCATCCAAGTGCGATGATTAACATGCACAGTTGAACGCTCCGATCGTTATTCTTTCCAAGGGCGAGGATGATGACATGGGACACCTACGTTATTGTGTATTTGTTCAAGGGAGATGATGGATGCCACGCCTGAACATCGTCTGATCCTTGTGTATCTTCGTCTCCCAATTGCGATGACGGATGCAACGGCCCCACATAATCAACTTTGTGTTCATTCCAATGGCGACGATGACCATGCCACGCCCCGACCGTAGTACGAACATGCATGTGTCAAGTCGAATGTATGAACGCCCGACGGTCCACGGGATGTAGTCAAGGATGATGATGGCATTGCACGCCGGCATCGTGCGACAGTGATTCAATACAAGGGCGATGCATGGATGCCACGCTAGAGTCTTCCCACGGTGTGTGCATTCAAGGGCAAAAATGGCATTCATGCCGACGTCGTCCAACCGGTTATGCTTTACAATGGAAAATAAAGCTTGCCACGCCATAGTCAATCCGAACGTTGTTGTCCCAATGCCAAAGGGCACATGCGGGCATGCCACGCCCGACATCGTCCGTATCGTGTGGGTTGTCAAGGGCGATGATAACATGACCCACCACCCAAGTCGTCCAACGTGTATGCGTTCCAAGGGAGACCGGGAGCCACGGCCGACATTGTAGGACAGTGTGTGGCATAAGGGCGATGATCGGCATACCAAGCTCGCGTCACCGACCGTTGTGTACTACCCACAGGGCATGTGTCATGCCACGCAGACGTTTAGTTCGACCATTGTTGTTGTCCCAAGGGTGATGATTCATGTCAAGCCCGATGTCGTCGAATGTGTGTGCTTTCCAAGGGCTATGATCTATGATGCATGCCACGGCACGACATCATGCGATGTGTTGTTCCAAGGGCCATTCATTCATTCCATTGCATGATGTCATCTGACCATGTGTGTGACATAGGGCGATAAAAACATGGCCAAACTCGACGTAGGTCGACGTGTATGTGCTTAGGGTTAATGATGGCATTTACCGCGCCGAAACGAGATCGTCCACTGGTGCTGAGACAAGGAAAATGATTGAATTTGATGCTCAAGTTCATTGCGACGTGTGTGTTCTAACCCATGGTCCAGGTAAGGCCATGACAGCTTTACGTCACTGACGTTGTTTGTTGCTGCCCAATGGGCGATGATAGACTGCCATGCCCGACGTTGTCCAACCGTGTGTTGCCGTCAAAGAGCAATTAATAACATCACATGCCCAACGTCGTCTGATCCTTTATGCTAGATCCAAGGGCTATGATGGCTGCCAAACGCTACGTCATCCCACCTGTTTTTGCTGTCCAGGGGGCCGATGGAGGATTCCATGCCTGACGTCGTCTGACCGTGTGTGCTCACCCAACAGCGATGATGGCATGTCACGCATGATGAATCCCACTGTGTGTATGCTGACGAATACGCGATGATGGCATGCTATACCCGCAGTTCATCCGGACCCATGTGTTCTACCCAAGGGCCATGGGGCATGCCCACTCATTTCGTTGGTTGATAGTGTGCTACTATCCAGGGATGATGATACCATGCCACACCCAACATCGGTCCAATCATGTTATCTTTCCCAATAGCGATGATACTGTCACGCTCGACCTAGTCAAGCGTGTATACTATCAAGAGAATGATGGACTTTATCGCATTGTTGTCTTCCTAAAGTGTGTGCTGTGGAAGGGAGATAATGGCATGCCACGCCCGACGTTGTCCGACCCTTTGTTAGTTGTCGAAGGACGATTATGGAATGCCACACCCGATGTTATACAACTGTGTGTTCATTCCTAAGGCGATGATGTCATGCAACGCCCGACGACAATCAATAATGTATGCTGTCCAAGGGCGATGATTGCATGTCACGCCCGACATCGTCCGACCGTGTGTGCTGCCTTAGGGCTATAATGGGATGTCATGCCAGACGTCGTCTGGTCGAGTGTGCTGCCTAATGGCATTAATGGCATTCCACACTCGATGTCATCCTATTGCGTGAGCTGCCCAAGGGCCATGTATTGGATCGTGTATGCTTCAAAATGCGATGACAACATGCCACACCCGATGTCATCAGACCATGTGTGCTGCCTAAGGGAGAAGATGGCATGCCATGCATGAAGTATTTCGATCGTGTATGCTGTCAAAGGACGATGATGGCTTGCAATGCTCAATGTCGTCAGATCGTGTATACTGTCCAAGGGCGATGATAGTCGTTCAACAGTGTATGATGTCTATGTTCGATGATGGCATGCCATGCCCGACGTCGTCTGACCATGTATTCAGTCCAAGGGCGATGATGGCATGCCACGCCCGACGTCGTGCAATCGTGTATTCAATCAAAGGGCGATGATGGCATGCCACACCTGAAGTCGTTCCATCTGGTGTGCTTTCAAAGGCCGAATATGGAACGTCACAACAGACATAGTCTGACCCCGTATGCTGCCCAATGCCGATGATGGAATGCCACGCCCGACTTCTTCTGACCGTGTGTGCTGCCCAAGGGCCATGATGGCATACCACGCACGACGTCGTCTGATCATGTGTGCTGTCCAAGGTCGATGATAAATTGCCACGCCCGATGTCGTCCGATCGTGTATGCTTTCCAAGGGCGATGATGGAATTCCACGCCCGATGTCGTCTAATCGTGAGTGCAATCCAAGGGCGATGATGGCGTTGCCAATGATAACATTATCAGATTGTGTGTGTTGCCCAACAACAATGATGACATGCCACGCCTGACGTCGTCTGTACGTGTGTGCATCCAAAGGCAATGATGGTATGCCACATTTACGTCGTCGGACCGTGTGTGCTTTCCAAGAGGCAATGATGGCATTTAACGACCGATGTTGTCAGACCGAGTGTGCTTCCCATGCGTGATAATATCATTGGCACGCCAACCGTCTTCCACTGGTATGTGTAGTCCAAGGGCGATGATAACATGCCACGCCCGATGTTGTCCAAACGTGTATGTTTTCCAAGGGTGATGATGGCATTCCATGCCCGACAATGTCCGATCTTGTGTATGATGTCCAAGGGTGATATGCTGCCACGCCGGCGTTTTTGAACGTGTGTGCTGGCCAGGGACATGATGTAATTATAGCCTGAAGTAGTGCGACTTGTTTGTTTGCTTGTCCAAGGCGATGATGCCATGCTCATGATCGACGATGTCATAGATGTGTTTATCATAGGGCCTGATGGCATGTTCACAGCCAATGTCGTACGAAGGAGGTTGCTCCAACATGGCGATGATGGCCATGAAAACTACCGAGTCATTACGTTGTGTGATTCTCAAGGTCACATGAGGGCATGCCACACACTACGTAGTTCCGATCGGTGATTTGCTGTCCAAGGTAAATGATGGTATGCCACGCCTGATGTAGTACGACCGTCTATGCTATCAGAAGTGAGAATATTGGCATTGCCACGCCCGAAGTCGTCCCACCGTGTGTGCTCTCCAAGGGTGAAGATGACATGTCATGCCCAATGTCGTTCGAAAATGTGTGTTGCCAAGGGAGATGATAACATGCGGGCATGACACGCCCAACGTTTATCCGATCGTGTGTGCTATCCAAGGGAGATGAAAACATGCCACACCCGACGTCTTCTGATAGTTTATTCTTTCCAAGGGCGGTGATGGCATGGGACACCCGGCGTTGTCTGACCGTGTATGCTATTCAAAGGAAAAGATAATGACATGCCACGCCTGACATAGTACGACCATGCATGCTGTCAAAGTGCGATGATGTCATGCAATGCCCGACGTCGTCCGACCGTGTATGCGGTCCAAGGATGATGATGGCATTGCAACGCCGGACGTCGGCCGACCGTGTTTTCAATCCAAGGGAGATGATGGAATACTACGCTAGACGTCTTCCCACCGTGTTTGCATTCCAAGGGAAAAAATGGCACTTCATGCCTGATCTCGTCCGACCGCTTGTGCTGCCTAATGGAAATAAAGGCTGCCACGCCCTACTTCATCCAACTGTTGGTACTGCAAAAAGGCCATGTGGGCATGCCACGCCCGACGTCGTACGATCGTGTGGGTTGTCCAAGGGCAATGATAACATGACACACCCAACGTCGTCTAATCGTGTATGCTTTCTAAGAGCGACCTGGTTATGCCTCGCTTAACATTGTCCGACCGTGTGTGTTGCCTAAGGCCAATGATGGAATGCCAAGCTCGACGTCATCCGACCGTGTGTACGTCCCAAGGGCAATGTGTCATTCCACGCTTACGTAGTCCGAACATCTATGCTGCCCAAGGGCGATCATGTTATGTCACGCCGGATGTCGTCTGACTGTGTGTGCTTTACGAGGGCTATGATGGCATGCCATGCACGACATCATGCCACTGTGTGTGGTTCCCAAGGGCCATGCATGCATTCCATGCATGATGTAATTTGGACCATGTTTGTGCTGACATAGGCGATAAAAACATGCCAAACCCGATTAGATCGACCGTTATGCTTGTCTTAGGGTAATGTGGCACTTTAACGCACGACATCGTCTCAATTCTGTGTTTGCCAAGGGAAATGATAGAATGGCGATGCCCGCTCTATCGCGACAGTGTGTGTACCCAAGTCCAGTAATGCATCCCAGGCGTTAAGTCATCTACTTGTGGTGTGCTGCCCAAGGGCTGATGTAGATGCCATGCCAGACGTTGTCGATCGTGGGGCTGTAGTGCAGTCCAAGCGCAATAATGAACATCATATTCACAACGTAGTCGGATCCTGTAGGCTATCAAGGGCTTTATGCGGCATGCCACAACTTACATCATCCGCCGACTTGTTTAGCTGTCCAGGGTGATTATGAATCCAAGCCCGACGTCGTCTGAACACATGTGTTTCATTCAAGGGCAGATTTGATGCATGCCATGCCTGACGACGTCTGACATAGTATGATGTCCAAGGGAGATGATGGCATTCCGGCACTAACGTCGTCTGACTGTGTATGCCTCCCAAGGGTGATGACGGAATGCCACACCCAATGTAATCCCACTGTTTGGATGCCGAATCGCCGATGTGGCAGCTATGCCCGAAGTCATCCGACCCATTTTTTTGTTTTTTGCGGGTTCTACCCAATTGGCCATTTGGGGCATGCGACTACTTTACGTGGTGATCGTGTGCTGTGGTCCAAGGGCGATGATACATGCACGCCCAAGTCGTCTGATATGTATTTCGAAATGAAGATGAATGAGATGAAAACATGCCACGGCCGACATAGCCGACCGTTATACTATCCAAGGGCAATGATTGCATTTATCGCAAGAAGTCTTCCTCTGTGTGTGCGTCGAAGGGAGATAATGGAATACCATTCCCAATGTCTAGACCCTTTGTATGTTGTCGAAGGGTGATTATGGAAGGCCACACCCGATGGATCCAACACTGTGTGTGTTCCATTCAAAAGGTGATGATGGCATGCAACTCCCGACGTCCCATGATCATGATGCTTTCAACGGTTGTGATTGCATGCAACGCCAGACATCGTCGTACCGTGTATGTGGTTGCCCTAGGGCTTATAATGGGAGGTCATGGCCAGAACGTCCGTCTGAACTTAGTGTGCTTCCTAATGGCGTTTGATGGCATTTCCACGCTGATGTCATCGACTGTGTTGTGCTGCCCAAGGCCTATGCTTGGTCTGTATGCTTCAAAAGGTGATGATGTAGCATGCACACCCGACGTCATCCGACCGTTTGTATGCTAGCCACAAGGGCGATTTCGATGATGGCATACCATGGCATGAAGTTATTCGATCGTGTATGGTGTCAAAGGCTAATGATGGCTTTCCATGCTCGACGTCGTCAGATCGTGTATACTATCCAAGGGCGATAATGGCATTCGATGTTCGGTGTCGTTCGTCATTGTGTGTTGTCAAAAGGAGAGTGAGATACACACATGATTAGAGGGATTAAAAAATCTTATTTTGGTTAAGTTCAGGAGTCAGATGACTAAAAGCTAAGTAGAAGAGTCCATAATACAATCTATTACAAGTACGAGAATCCACCAGACTATTTTGCCGAAGCTTTTTATCATAAAATTGATTATCTAACATTAAAATTGAAATACTCAGATGTGTTACCAAGGTATTCCGAACTCAAAAATCTATTTTCTTTAATCATATTTGTAGCAATAAAGAAATAATATTTTCTTCAAAATTGGGGGGAATTCAAAATTGAATGGGTTAAAAGACATTTTTCAGAAAATTGTTGTTGATGGAATACCAGGCTCGACGTCGTCCGACTGTGTTTTCTGTCTAAGGGCGATGATAACATTCCACACTAGACGTCTTTTTACCATGTATGCTATCCAAGGGCGATGATGACATGCCACACTCGACATCGTTTGACCATCTTTGCTGCAACAGGGACATGCCGGCATGCCATTACCGACGTCGTCAACCGTATATGCAATCCAAGGGAATGGCATGCCATGCCCGACGTAGTTCGATCATTTGTGCTGTCCATGGGAGATGATGGCATGCCACGCCTGACGTCGTCCGATCGTGTGAGCTGCCCAAGGGTGATGATGGCATGCAACGCCAACGTCTTAAGACCATGTGTGCCACCCAAAGGCCATATGGGCATGCCACGATAGATGTTGTCCAACCGTATATGCATTCATAGGGTGATGATGGAAGGACACGCTCGCCATAATCTGATTGTGTATGCTATCCAAGGGCAATTATAACATGCCACACCTAAAATAGTCCGACCATATATGCTTTCCAAGGAAGACAAAGGCATACCACGATCGACATCATCCGATCGTGTGTGTTTCTCAAGGGCGATGATGGCATGCCATGCCCGACAACTATCGTCTGTGTGTGTTGTCCAAAGGA
This sequence comes from Solanum habrochaites, assembly GCA_027704765.1. Classification (NCBI taxonomy): domain Eukaryota; kingdom Viridiplantae; phylum Streptophyta; class Magnoliopsida; order Solanales; family Solanaceae; genus Solanum; species Solanum habrochaites. The sequence continues at coordinate 9,524 of JAKWJA010000613.1, forward strand.
GATGATGAGAATCCATACCCGACATTGGCCGACCGTTTGTGTTGTCCTCTTAATTTGGTTTAGTTTTATAAAAAACTATTTTTATACTTTTATTTATCGAATAATATAAATGTAAAACTTGAAAAGTAATATCTTCGTGCCGTATTAAATTAAAAATGAAAGAACTTAGTACACAGCAATGGGAAAAATTTAGAAGATATATTAGATTGAGTATAGAATGCGAAACCATGATCGATTGATGGAATTCCACGCCGACGTAGTCCAAACAAGTTCTGTGTGCTACTCAAGGGCCAATGGTGGGCATCTACTGACCTACGTCGTTCGACCATGTCTGTTGTGTTGCACAGGGCAGATGAAGAACGCAATGGTGACATGTGCAGTCCAAAGGCAATGCTGGCATGCCATGACGAGATCGTCTAATTGGATGTGTTGTCCAAAGGCAATGCTGGAATGGTACGCCCGACAGAATTTGACCATGTGTAATGACCAAGGGTGATGATAATATGCCACGCTAGACGTCGTACGACCATTTATGTTTTCAAGGGGCAGTGATGGAATGCCAATCCCGACATAGAATGACCATGCGTGTTGCCCAAGGCAATGATAGCATGCCATGCCCGACGTCGTCCAACCGTGTGTGCTGCACAATGGGGATGATGGCATGGCACGCCCGACGTCGTCCAATTGTGTATGCTGTCCAAGGGAGATGATGTCATACCACGCTCGACGTCGTCCGACCCTGTGTATGTTGTCCAATTGCGATGATGGCATGCCACGTCTGACATTGTCCGATAGGGTGTTCATTCCAAGGGGAGATTATCGGAATCAGCCTGACGTAGTTAGTACGACCGTGTGTTGATGTATCCAGGGGCGATGATTGTGTGCAGTGTGAAGGTTCTACGACGTGATGATGTACAAAAGGCGATGATGGCATGCACGCCCCGAGATGCGGTCCGACAAAGATGTGCTCCCAAGGATGATGATGGCCCCAGTCGACCGCTCGACATCGTTCGTCCGTGTGTGGTGGCACAAGGGGCGATAATTATATGCCTGCCCGACATCATCGACCGCACAATGTGGCAGGTCCAAAGGGCCATGCGAACATGCAATGCTCTAAGTGATCAGATAACATGACATGCCCAACATCATCCAATCGTGTATGCTTTCCAAAGGGCAATGATGGTATTTAATGCCCGACGTCATCCAACCGTGTGTGCGGCCCAAGATTGCTGATAGAATTGCCATTCCCAATGTCGTTCGATCGTGTGTGTAGTCCTAAGGCGATGATAACATGCCACACCTGACGACGTCCGAATTTGTATAATGTCCAAGGGCAATGTTGGCATGCCACCCTTGACATTGTCTGACCATGTGTATGCTAACAATGGGAGATAGTGACCTACCACACGAACGTCGTCTGACCGTATGTGCTGGCCATGGGACATGATGGCATGCCATTGACTACATAGTCTGACCATGTATGTTGTCCAAGAGTGATGATGGCATGCAACACTCGACATCATCCAACCGTGTGTGCTGTCCAAAGGCAAAGATGGAATGTCCTTCCCGACGTCGTTCGACCGCGTGTGCTGCCAAATGGTGATGATGGTATACCACGCTTGGGGAAATTAATATTAAATGGGTTAGAAGACTTTTGTTGGGAAAATCAACTCGTCTAAAAAATCTTTTTGTCCATTTGTTCGCGTAGATCTCAAAAATATAACCAAATTCAGAAAAAAATATCCTCAATCAGATATCCGAGTCAATGCTTTTGGCCATTTGAAATTTCACAAATTTACAACTTCTTTTTTTGAGTTTCAATTTTTATTTGGTGAAACTTTGGGCTCGAATATCGATTTGACATGATTTTTTTTACTATGCATATTTTTTCTAAATCTACGTGGTAAACTCCTTTATTTGATTTAGTCTTTTTAAAAATGAAACTAGAAAGGTAATATGCTTCGTGTCGTATTAAGTTAAAAATGAGAGACTAGTACAATGCGATGGGAAAATTGAGAAGATATATTAGAATAGTACGAATGCAAAAACCATGATTGCTAATGGCATTCAATGCCTGACGTACTTCGATGGTGTGTGTTGTCTAAGGGAATGATGGCATCTAACGCCCGACGTGGTCCGACAGTGTGTGCTGTCCAAGGGCGATGATGGCATGCCACGCCCAACGTAGGCCGACTGTGTGTGCTACCCAAGGGCCATGAGCAGATGTCACTCCCTACGTGGTCCGATCGTGTGTGCTGTCACGCGGTGATGATAACATGCAACACCCAACGTCGTCCGATTGTGTATGCCTTTCAAGGGTGATGCGGGCATGCCATGCCCGAAGTCGTGTGATCGTGTATTATTTCCAAGGGAAATAATGGAAGCCGCGCCTGACGTTGTCCGACCATGTATGCTAGACAAGGGCAATGATGGCATTCCACACCCTACGTAGTCATATCGTGTGTGTTGTCCAAGGGCGATGATGGCATGCCGCATGATAAACGTCGCGATCGTTTGGGGGTGTTTTTCCGACGGAAACATGATGCCAAGCTAGAGTCGTCTACAATTTTCTGCCAAGTGCGATGATGGCATGAAACACCTGACATCGTCCGACTATGTATGATTCCCAAGGGCCATATGGGCATGTCACGCCCGATGTCATCCAACAGTATGTGCATTCCAAGTGCGATAATGGCATGTTACAATTGACGTTGTTCCTCCGTGTATGTTGTCCAAAAGGATGATGACATGTCACGCACATCGTCGTACGACCGTCTGTGCTGTCCAAGGGTGATGATGGTATGCCACACCCAACGTAGTTAACGGTTGTGTGTGATAAGGGCAAGGTGCATCTTACGCCCGGCATGTCGTCCGACCGTGTATGCGGCCCAAGGGTGATTGTGGATAATAGGAATGGCACGCCCACACGTCATACACCGGCATGTGTGCAATAAAAGGGAATGGATGGTCATGCCACGAACGATGTCGACGTCCTTGTGTTGATCTGCAACGGCAATGATTAAATTCATGCCCGACGGCTAGTCCAACCGTGTATGCTTTCCAAGACAAATGATGGCATTTAATGCAGACCGTTAATTCGACTGTGTGTGCATCCCAAGGGCGATGCATAGGCATTACAACGACCTTGTTGTGACCGTTGGTGCACTCTTAGGGCGCCGATAACATTGAACACCCCAACAGCCATCCAAACGTTGTATGATGTCCAAGGGCGATGATGGCATGCAACGCGCGAAAATCAATCCGACCCAGGAATATGCTAACAAGAGATGATGTCATGCCACGCCCAACGTCGTCCGACCGCGTGTGCTGCCAAATGACAATGATGACATACCACGCCCAACGTCATCCGATTCTGTGTACTGACAATGATCCATATGGGCATGCCATGCCCGACGTCATCAGATCGTGTGTGTTGTCAAAGGGCGATGACAACATGCCACGCCATACTTCATCCGATCGTGTGTACTGTCCAAGGGCGATGATGACATGCTATGCTCAACATTGTCCGACCGTGTGTTCAAAATTAGGGGAAATGTAAAATTGAACGGGAAAAAAACATTTTATCATAAAATTGATTATCTAACATTAAAATTATTTTCAAATGTGTTACCAAGGTATTTCTAACCCAAAAATATATATTCTTTTATTAGATTCCTACTAATAAAGAATTACAATTTTCTTCAAAAATTGGAGAAATTATAAATTAAATGGGTTAGAAGACTTTTTTGGGAAAATCAACTCGTCCAAACCTCTTTTAGTCCATTTGTTCGCGTAGATCTCAAAAATATAACCAAATTCAGAAAAAATATCTACTCAATCAAATATCTGAGTCAAAGGTTTTAGCCATTTGAAATTTCACAAATTTACAACTACTTTTTTTGAGTTTCAATTTTTATTTAGTGAAACTTCGAATGATTGAAACTTTGGGCTGGAATATTGGTTTGACATGATTTTTTTATTATCCATATTTAAAATAACTTGGTTAAAACTCCTTTATTTGATTTTGTCTTTTCTAAAATAATATTATTATAGTTTTATTTATACAGAATATTATAATTGTAAAACTAGAAAGGTAATATGCTTCGTGTTGTATTAAGTTAAAAATGAGAGACTAGTACAACGCGATGGGAAAATTGAGAAGATATGTTAGATTAGTAAGAATGCAAAAACCATGATTGATAATGGCATTCAATGCCCGACGTAGTTCAACGGTGTGTGTTGTCTAAGGGCAATGATGGCATAATGCCCGACGTCGTCCGATAGTGTGTGTTGTCCAAGGGTGATAATGGCATGCCACGCCCAATGTAGGACGACTATGTGTGCTACCCAAGGGCCATGAGCACATGCCACTCCCTACGTGGTCCGATCGTGTGTTCTGTCCAACGGTGATGATAACATGCAACGCCCAACGTCGTTCGATTGTGTATGCGTTCCAAGGGTGATGTGGGTAAGTCACGCCCGACGTCATGTGATCGTATATTGGTTCCAAGGGCAATAATGGAATGTCGCGCCCGATGTCGTCCGACCATGTATGCTACCCAAGGTCAATGATGGCATTTCACGCCCTACGTAGTTATATCATGTGTGCTGTCCAAGGGCGATGATGGCATGCCATTCTCAACATCATTCGACTGTGTGTGCTATCCAAGGGCAAGATGGTATGCCAAGCTAGATGTCGTCCGAACATTTGTTCTACCCAAGTGCGATAATGGCATGAAACACCCGACATCGTCCGACTATGTGTGATTCCCAAGGGCAATATCGGCATGCCACGCCCGATGTCATCCAAAAGTATGTGCATTCTAAGTGCGATAATGGAATGTTACGATTGACATTGTTCCTCCTTGTATGTTGTCCAAAGGGATGATGACATGCCACGCCCAACGTCGTATGACCGTCTTTGCTGTCCAAGGGCGATAATGGTATGCCACACCTAACGTAGTCTGACCGTGTGTGCTGCTCAAGGGCAATGATGGAATGTAACGCCCGATGTCGTCCGACCGTGTATGCGGCCCAAGGTTGATAATGGCATGGCACGCCCAACGCCGTCCGGCCGTGCATGCAATCCAAGGGCGATGATGGCATGCCGCGCCCGAAGTCGTCCGTCCTTGTGTTCTGCCAAACGACGATGACTGGGCAAAAGGGAACGGAAACACCATCTCCTACCGCACTTTCTAATTCCACGAACGCTCCCTCAAGCACAGCATGCTTAACCCCTAGTCGCCACCATCCACTCTCCACCTCCCCGCACCACCCACGTCCCCGACCGTCCCGAGCCTTAAGTACCATCCCCTTTTTAACCCTTCGCTAAGATTTACAACATCCCCCACCTATCTAAATTCTCTCCCAACTTTCTTTACCCTACACCCCCAATAGACATACCCTCCAACTCCCCCTACACATTACTTCCTCCCTTCCCTCAATCTTTTCCATCCTCCCATTTATCTTACAGGAGTAGTTCGACCGTGTATGTTTGTAAGAACAATGATGGCATTTAATGCTCGACGTAGTTCAACTGTGTGGCATCCCAGGGCGATGATTAGCATACCAACGACCCGAATGAGCCTACCAGACCGGTGTGCACTCTTTTAGTGCGCGGCATAACATGGCAACAAGCCAACATGTCCGACCATGTATTAGGATAAGGGCGATCATGGCATTTGCCAGGAGCCCAATCAATGACCAAGTGATATGCTAGCCAAAGGCAATGATGTTATGCCACGCCGGACTTCTTTCCAGCGTGTGTTCATTCTAAGGGCGATAATGCCATGTCACAATCGACGTCGTTCGACCGGGTATGCTGTGTAAGGAAGATGATGGCATGCCATGCCCGACATCGTTCGACCATGTGTGCTTCCCAAAGGCGATGATGACATGTCACCCCCGTTGTTGTCACACTGTGTGTGCTGCCTAATGTTGATGATGGCTTTCCACACCTGATGTCATTCGACCGTGTATGCTACCCAAGGACCATGCGGTCATGCCACGCCCTGCATGGTCCTATTGTATGTACTATCCAAGCGCAATGATAATATGCCACGCCTAAAATCATCTGATCATGTTCACCTAACAAGAGCGATGATAACATGCCACGCACGACGTAGTCAGACCGTGTAAGGTATCCAAGGGAAACGATGGCATTTAATGCCCAAAGGAGACGATAGCATGAAACGCTCGATGTCGTCCGACCATGTATGATGTCCCAGGGTGATGATAACATGCAACGCCCGACGTCATCCTATTGTTTGTGCTGACAAGGGACGATGATGGCATGCCACTGTTGATGTCGTCTAACCTTGTATATGGTTTCCAAGGGTGATGATTGCATGCCACGCCCGACGTCGTTCGACCGTCTGTTCATTCCAAAGGTTATGATGGCATGCAACCCCGGACGTCGTCCGACCGTGTATGTTGTTGAACAGTGATGATGGAATGCCACACTTGACGTTGTCCCTATAGTGTGTTCTTCCTAAGGGCGATGATGATATGTCATGCCCGACTTCGTCCGACTGTCTGTGTTGCCCGATGGCATGAGGACATGCCACGCTCGACGTTAGTTGACCGTGTGTGCTGCCCAAGGGCCATGCACACATGCCACACCCTTCGTGGTCCTATCGTGTTTGCCGTCCTAGAGAGATGATAACATGCCAAGCCCGACGTCGTCCGTCCATGTGTGCTACCAAAGGGCGATGATGGAATGACACGCTTGACGTAGTCCAACCGTGTGAGCTGCCCAAGATCCATGTAGGCATGCCACGCCCTATGTTGTTTGATTTTGTGTGTTGTCCAAGGTTGATGATAACATGACACACCCAACATCGTCCGATCATGTATGCTTTCCAAAGGCTATGATTGCATGCCACACTCGATGTAGTACAATCATGTGTGCTGCCCAAGGGCGATGATGGCATGCCACGCCCGATGTAATCCCATCGTGTGTGTTGTCCAAGGGAAATGATGGGATGTCATGCTCAATTTCGTTCGACCGTGTGTGTTGTCCTAGGGAGATGTTAACATGCCATGCCCGACGTCGTCATACTATTTTTACTGTCCAAGGGTGATTATGTCATGCCACGCCTACGTGGTTTGCCCTTTATATTGCTTTCGAAGGGCGATGATGGCATTGCCACAACGCCCGACGTCATCTGACCTTTGTTAATCCCCAAGGCGCGATGATGGCATGGAATACAGGAAGTTGTCTCGAACGTCGTGTGATGCAACAATGGCTATGCTGGCATGCACGGCCAAACGTCATCTAAAAAGTGTGCTTCCAATGGTCCCGAGGGGAATCGAGGCATGCCAACCCTTCGCAGGTTCGACCGTGTGTGTGTCGTCCATGGGGGACGATAACATGCCACACCCAACGTCATTCGATCGTGTATGACTTCGAAGGGCGATTATGACATTCCATGCTGGACGTCGTCCAACCGTATATGCTGCCCAAGGATGATGATGGCATGCTACGCCGGATGTTATCCGACCATGTGTGCTGGCCAAAGGACCATACGGGCATGACATGCCCTACGTGGTTGGATCGTGTGTGTCATCCAAGGGTGATTATAATATACCATGCCCAACGTCGTCCGATCGTGTATGCTTTCCAAGGGTGATGATAGCATGCCATACTCGATGTCGTACGATTGTTTGTGCTGCCCGATGGCGATGATGGCATGCCACGCCCGACGTCATCTAACCATGTGTGCTTCAAAAGGGCCATGCGGGCATGCCACGTCCTTCGGGGTCTGATAGTGTGCGTCATCCAAGGGTGACAATAACATGCCACAACTGACGTCATTCGATAATGTATGACTTCCAAGGGCGAGGATGGCATTTGCCACGACCGACCGTAGTCCAACTGCGTGCTGCGCCAACGGGTGATGAGGTGCCCCACGCCAGACATTATTCTGCGTTATGGCTTCCAAGGGACATGCCAGACCTTTGCCAAGGACCTACGTGGTTTATCGTTGTGACTTTAATGGCTGATGATAACCTATGCCACGCCCAACGTCGTCCCATCGTGTAATCTTTCCAAGGCGATGTTTGCATACCACGCTTGATATCGTACGATTGTGTGTGGTACCAAAGGGCAACGATGGCATGACACGCCCGACGTAGTCCCATGGTTGTACTGTCCAAGCGCGATGATGACTTGTCATGCTCGACCTTGTCCGATCGTGTGTGTTGTCCAAGGGCGATGATGGCATGCCAGCAGTTTGACTCGTTGTCAGTCATTTCTTTGTTTATGATATACAAATTTGTCGGGAGAGATGGCTTGACACACCCGACATCGTCCGACCTTGTGTGCTTCCCAAGTGCAATGATGGCATGTAACGCCTGACGACGTCCGACTACGTTTTCTTCCTAAGGGCCGTGTGGGCATGCCACGCCCGATGTCGTCCTACCGTATGTGTAGTACACAGGATATAATGGCATGCCACGCTCGACATCATCCAATTTTCTATGCTGAAGGACTCTGCTGGCATGCCACGCCTAATGTTGTACGAAAGTGTGTGCTGTCTAAGGGCGATGATGGCATCTAATGCCAAGTGTTGTCTGAATATTTATGGTACACAAGGGCGATGATGGCATGCCACGACTGACGTCGTCTATTCGTGTGTGCAGTCCAAAGGAGATGATGGCAAGCCATATCGACGTTGTTCGACCATGTCTTCTGCCCAAAGGGCAATAATGGCATTTAACGCCCTACGTATTCCGACGTGTGTGCTGCCCATGGGCGGTAATAGCATTGCCACGCCCAACATCGTTGGACCGCATGTGAATACAAAAGGTGATGATAACATGCCACGCCAGACATCGTCCGTCCGTGTATGATTTCCAAGGGCGATGATTGCATGCCACACATGATGTTATCCGTGTCTTTGTATGTTGTCCATGGAGTTGAGTGTCTCCACCCGACTCGACGACCGTGGCTGTGCTGGCAAAGGGCATGTTTGCAGCCATTCCGATGTAATTCAACCGGTGTATATTGTCCAAGGGCGATGATTGCATGCCATTCCCGATGTCGTCCCACCCTGTGTGCAGTACAATGGCGAAGATGCATGTCCATGCTGACATAGTCCCGATAGCATGTGCTGCCCAGTGTAGATGATGGTATGTCATGCCCGACGTGATCCGACTGTGTGTGCTTCCCAAGGGCCATGCAGCCATGCAACGCCCGACGTCGTCTTATTGTGTGTGCTATCCAAAGGCGATGATAAAATGCCACGATCGACGTTGTCTGATTGTGTATGCTCTCCAAGGGCGATGATGGCATGTCACGCCCAACGTAGTTCCATCGTGTGTGTTGTCCAAGTTCAATGATGGCATTGCCACGGCCGACGTCATCCAACTCTGTGTGTTGACCAGGGAGCTGATAACATGCCACACTAACGTCATAAAGACCGTCTGTGGGTGTCCCAAGGCAATGTGGGCAGACACGACCAGTCGTAGTCTGTCCGTAGTGTGCAATACAAAGTGTGTGGAGCCAGTCAAGGTAATCGAATGTGTGTGTGTTCCAAAGGGAGGAAACAATGAATTTAACGGCACCTTACGTGGTCCTAACAGGTGTGATGACTAAAGGCGATGATGATAGCTTTAACACGCCCAACGTTGTCTACGTTATGTGCAGGTCCAAGGGGAGATGGGATACATGCCCTCGCGTGTGGTTCCAACAAGTGTGCTTTCCAAGAGCAATGATGTCATTCTACGCCCAACATCGCCCGTCCCTGTGTATGCTTTCCAAGGGCGATGATGTCCTGCCACGCTCGACGTCGTCCGACAGTATGTGCTGGCCAAGGGTCATGAGTACATGCCACGCCCGACGTTGTTCAACTTTGAATATTGTCTAGCGATGATGGCAGGTCACGCTCGACGTCGTCCCACCGTGTGGGCAGTCAAAGGGCTAAGATGGAATATCATGCTCGACCGCGTACGCTGCCTAATGGCGATGATGGCATGACATACCCAATTTCATCTGACCGTTTGTGCAGCCCAAGGTCCGTGCGGGCATGCCAAACCTGATGTTATCTAATCGCGTGTGCTATCTAAAGGCGATCATAACATGCCACACCCGACGTCATTCGATCATGTATGCTTTCCAAGGGCAATGATGGCATGTCAAGCCCGACGTCATCGGACCGTGTGTGCATTCCAAGAGACATGATGGCATTGCCACGGCCGACATTGTCTAACCGTTGTGTTGCCCAAGGGTGATGATATCATGATATGCTCGACGTATTTCGATCGTGTGTGCTGTCCAAGGGCGAGGATGGCATTGCCACGGCCGACGTCCTCCGACCCTTTGTGTTGACCATGGGAGATGAAAACATGACACGCCTGACCTCGTACGACATTCTATGTTGTCCAAGGGAAATGATACATGCCACGCTTGATGTAGTCCATTTGTGTGTGCTACCCAATGGCAATGATGGCACGCAATGCCTAACGTTGTGCGACCGTGTGTGCTATCAAAGGTCGATGATTTCATTCCATGCTAGACGTCGTTCGAGCATGTGTATGCTGTCTGATAACGCTCAAACTTACTTCTCAGATAAGAAATAAAGCGGTCGTATCAAGTAAAAACCCATCTAATGAGGTTGGCATGTTAAAGTCAATTATTTCCTTAGAAAGCAAAAGACAATAAAGGGGGGTTTCTATATCTAAATGAATGAAAATAACCAGCTAAATTAAAGTAAACAACTAACAGGTTCAAATCTTGGAGTTTAATAAATTATAAATTTACTAGGGTTTAAGTTCTCCCCAAAGGTCCTAACTTGATAAACTCTAACCTATAACAATTCTTTTCAATAAGATCTTGCATGTAAAGTGATAAGTTACGATTTCTAAATGCTTGGTCCGGCCATCTAGGCGAATTTCACTCCTCACTGGTCCGGTACGTGTGTTTGCTATACTAACCCTTATCTTTACCTCATAATAAGCATAGTATTTGATATTCACAAAGTTATTACCTCTACCGATCAATACGAGCCTATTAGATAAGTATACACCAAATCTAGTTGAGTAATTCTTCCTTTATCTACCCCGTGGTTCGGAAAATTAGCATTAACGCGAGTTCGACGTTGGCCATCTCGTAAATAAAAGACTTCATAAGCGAAGGAATCATCAATTCATGCCAGACACTATTCTAGAATTGTTACTTTAGTTAGATTTTACATCATTATTCGCCCATGGTTCCACAACCCTAGTTATGGAGTTTAATTACATTATCATAATGTACCATATTCATGTAGTGTAATATAAGAATTCATGCACTAACTTAATGAGAAAGAAAGAATAAATCCAGAAGTTCACTTGATTAATAACAAACGCAACAACAATCCAATTCCAGAAAAGTATCTCAATTACAAAATAATCGAGGATAAAGATTCTCAAAAAAGTATCACAATTAAAAAGTCTAACATAAAAAAGTCACTAAACAAAGACTATCCCCAACCTACCTTCTTCCAACTTCTACTATTATTCTGAACACCTTCAACCCCCCACCCCATTTAGAATGCCAGTCTCTCACATCTCCCCAACGCGTTGAGTTTGCACCTCGACACCTTTTTCTCCCACCACCCACTATAGAAACCTCCACCTTTTCTCATAACCACCCACCTAACACCCCAACAAGAGGTTTTTCAAACTATTTTTAAAAAAACAAAAACCTAATAAAAGAAGGGCTCTAATTGTTTAAAATTTGTCAAACGCTTCCGAGTGACGGACATCGTGATGGGCCGTCGTGGTCACGACGGCCGTCATGGTCACGACGGGCCGTCATGGCCTCTGTCATCCTATACTTTACAAAACTTTCTGCTGCTTTCTTCATTACCCTCGACGAACATGTGTGACAGATAGTTCCAGGCACGATGGTCCGTCGAGGGTCTCCGTTCCATAACACTTACATTTCTTCGAATTTGGGTACTGGGACTACTCTCTAACATCACGACAAACCAGTAGGACAGACCGTTGAGGCTATGACGGTCTTTCATGAACTCCGTAATCTAACACTTGGTCAGACTTCTCCATCTTCCTTCAGCAGCTTCACTACGATGCCACCTATGGACCGTCACAAGGTTTGTAGGTAACTTTTCTGCATTTCTTTCTCAAAAACTTTTTTGTTCATCTTTAGACATATTTCTGGCAAATAAAAAGAAACTTACGGAAAAATCAAATATAAAAAGATTTGGGACACACACAAACTTAAGAAAAAAAGCCTTGAAACATACGTTGTGAATGAAATCATAGTATATCAATATCAAATGCTGATCGAGGCATACCACGCTTGACATCATCCGACAGTGTGTTCATTCTAACGGAGATGATCGCATGCCACGCCCGACATCATCCAACCGTGTATGCAGTCTAAGGGCGATGATGGCATACCACACTTGACGTCATCCAAACATTTTTGTTGTCCAAGGGCTATGATGACATGCCACGCCCAAAGTCATTCGATCGTGTATGCTTTCCAAGGGAGATGATGGCATGAAACGATCGACGTCGTCCGGTCGTGAATGCATTCCAAGGGAGATAATGGAACTGCCAACGTCATCAGACTCTTTGTGCTGCACAAGGGCGATGATGGCATGCCACTACCGACGTCATCCGTCCGTGTCTGCATCCAAAGACCATGAGTGCATGCCACATTGACATCGTCCGATCGTGTGTACTATCCAGGGGCGATGATAACATGCCACACCCGACGTAATACGATCGTGTATGTTTTCAATAGCAATGATGGCATGCCACGCCCGACATCATCTGACCATGTGTTCATTCCTAGGGCGATAATGGCATGCCAAGTCCGATATAGTCCAACCGTGTATGTTGTCCAAGGGTGATGATGGGATGCCATGCACAACGTCTTCTGATTGTGTATGCTTTCCAAGGGCGATAATGGCATGGCACGCCTAATGTCGTCAAACCGTGTATGCTATCCCAAGGAGATGATGGCATGCTACGTCCGACGTCATTTTACCATGTGAATGCTATCCAATTGCGATGATGTCATGCCAACCCCGACATCATCCGAGCGTGTGTTAATTCCAAGGGCGATGATGTCATTTCACGCACGACATAGTCCAAACGTGTATGCTGTCCAAGTGCAAAGATGGCATGCCATGCCCGACGTCGTCTGACCATGTATTGAGTCTACGGCGATGATGGCATGCCACGCCCGTCGTCGTGCAACCATGTATTGTATCCAAGGGTGATGATGGCATGCCACGCTCAACGTTGTTCCACCTGGTGTGCTTTCCAAGGCCAAAGATGGTACGTCATGCAAGACTTAGTCTGACCACGTGTGCTGCCCAATGGAGATGATGGCATGCCACGCCCGACTTCATCTGACCGTGGGTGCTGCCCAAGGGCCATGCGCGCATACCACGCATGATGTCGTCCGATCATGTGTGTTGTCCAAGGGTGATGATAACATGCCACACCCGATGTCGTCCTATCATGTATGCTTTCCAAGGGCGATGATGGAATACAACGCCCGATGTCATCCAATCATGAGTGCAATCCAAGGGAGATGATGGCATTTCCACGGATAACGTTATTAGATTGTGTGTGCTTCCCAAGGGCAATGATGGGATGCCACGCCCGATGTCGTCTTTCCGTGTGTGCATCCAAAGGCGATGATGGTATGCAACGTTGATGTCGTCCGACCGTGTGTGCTGTCCAAGGGGTAATGATGGCATTTAACGGCCTATGTTGTCTGAACTAGTATGCCGCCAAAAGGAGATTATAATGGCCAAGCCAACGTAGTCTAATCGCTCTTTTGTGTGTGGTAGTCCAAGGCTATGATAAATGCCACGGCAGACGGTCTGGGGTTCCAAATATGTATGTTGTCCAAGGGTGATGATGGCATTCCACGCCCGACAATGCTCGATCTTGTGTAAGATGTACAAGGGCGATGATGGCCTACCACGCTCGACGTTTTCCGTCCGTGTGTGCTGGACAACGTACATGATGGCATTATACGCATGACATAGTGCGATTGTGTATGTTGTCCAAGGGCTATGATGGCATGCGATGCCCGAAGACGTTCCATGATGTGTTCTATCCTAGGGCGATGATGGCATGTCACGCACGATGTCGTACGACTGCGTGTGCTCCCCCATGGTTATGATGTCATGTGATTCCCCGATTGTATCTTACCGTTGTGACGCTGCCCAAGGTCAATGCAGGACTACACCGACGTTGTCCGAGCGTCAGTGTTGTGTCCAAGAGGAATGATGGTATGCCACGCCTGACGTAGTCCGACCGTCTATGTGTTCCAAGGGAGATGTGGCATGCCACGCCGACATCGTCCACCAAGTGTTTTCTCACCCCAAGGGTGTGGATGCATGCACTTACACGCCTACGTGGTTCGAGCATGTGTTTCTGTGCACGGGTTATGATAACATGCCAGGCCCAACGTCGTCGATAGTGTATGCCTTTCTAAGGACGATGAGGGCCTGACTCTTCTTACGAGTCTGTGTGCAATGCGCATGATGGAGGCCACGCCCACGGTATCCGGACCACTGTGGTGCATCCCAAGGTCTATGCGGGGATTGCCACACTCGATGTTGTCACGACCGGGTGCTGCCCAAGGGGAGATTGATGGCATGCACACCTGAGGTAGTCCGATCGTTTTTTCTGTACAAGGGTGATGATGCATTTACAGCGGATAACGTTTATTAGATTGTGTATGTGTGCTGCCCAAGGGAAAATGATGGGGATGCCACGCCGATGTCGTCTTGCCGGGGGACTCCAAAGGGGGGGACGATGATGGTATGCAACGTTGAGGTTCCGACCGTGTGTGCTGTCCAAGGGGTAAAGGTATGATGCATTCTTAACGGCCTATGTGTCTGAACTAGTGTGCCGCCAAAAAGGAGATATATCATTTTGCCACGCAACTGTACGTCTAATCGGGTGATGTAGTCCAAGGGCTATGATAACATTGCCACGCCCGAGTTGTCTAAATAGATGTTGTCCAAGGTGTGAGATGGCATTCCACGCCGACAATGTCGATCTTGTGTAAGATGCTCCAAGGGCCGATTGATGGATACCACGCTCGACGTTTTCAGGTCCGTGCGAGTGTGTGCTGGAAACGAATGATGGACATTATACGAATGACATAGTGCGATGTGTATGTTGTCCAAGGGCTTATGATGGCATGCGATGCCCGAAGAGGTCCATGATGTGTGTTCTATCCTGGGCGATGATGGCATTGTCACGCCACGAGGTCGTACGACTGCGTGTGCTCCCCCATGGTTTTATATGTCAGGTGATTCCCGATGTCATCTTAAGTGTGCGCTGCCAAGGCCATGCCGGCATTCTCAACGACGTGTCCGGATCGTCGTGTGCTTGTCAAGGGAAAATGATGGTATGCCACCTGACGTAGTCCGACCTTCTATGCTGTCCAACGGAGATGATGGCATGCCACGCCCGACGTCGTCCCACCAAGTGTTCTCACCAAGGGTGATGCATGCACTACACGCCCTACGTGGTTCGATCATGTGTTCTGTGCAAGGGTTATGATAACATGCCAGGCCCAACGTCGTCCGATCGTGTATGCTTTCTAAGGACGATGATGGCATGACATCTTCTTACTGCGTGTGCTGCCCAATGGCGATGATGGCATGCCACGCCCGACGTTATCCGACCATGTGTGCATCCCAAGGTCTATGCGGGCATGCCACACTCGATGTTGTCCGACCGTGTGTGCTGCCCAAGGGAGATGATGGCATGCCACACCTGAGGTAGTCCGATCGGTTGTTGGTTTTATGTCAAGGGTATGATGATGGCATGCAACGCTCGCCGTGGCGGAAAGTTGTTGGTGTGTGCTATCCAAGGGCGATATGGCATGCAACGCCTGACGTCGTCTGACCTTGTGTGCTTCCCAAGTGCGATGATAACATATAACGCTCGACATCGTTCGACGGTTTGTGTTGCCCAAGGGACATATGGGCATTCCACGCCCGATATCATCCAACCATATATGTAGTCCAACGGCGATGATGGCATGCCACGCTCTATGTCATTCGTCCGTGTGTGTTGTCCAAATGAATGATGACATGCCACGCCCAACGTAGTACAACCGTCTTTGCTTAAAAGAGCGATGAAGGCATTGCACTACTGATGTAGTCCGACAGTGTGTGCGTCCAAGGTAAATGATGGCATTGACTTGTAACAACATGAAGTCATACGACCGTGTGTGATTGCCTAGGGCGATGATGGCATGGCATGCCCGACGTCATCCGACCATGTATCCTGTCTAAGTGCGATGATGGCATGCCATGCCAGACATTTTCCATCCTTGTGTGCTATCCAAAGGCGATGATGGCACTCCAAGCCCAAAGTTATCCGACCGTGTGTGCAGCCCAAGTGCGATGATGGCATGTAACACCCGACGTCATCCGACTATGTGTGCTGCCTAAGGGCTATGTGGGCATGCAATGCCCGATGTCGTCCAACCATATGTGAAGTACAAGGGTTATTTTAGCATGCAACGCTCGACGTAATTCATCCGTGTGTGCTTATTAAAGGCGATGATATACATGCCACGCCCGATTCGTACTTCCGTTGTGCGCTCTTAAGGGCATGCTGGCATTGCCACGCCCGATGTAGTCCGATCGTGTGTGCACTAAGGGAGATAGATAATTGCCAGATAAACCTATTGAAGTGCTGACCTGTGTGTGTGCCTCCAAAATAACGATGATTGGACATGGCACACCCGACGTTCGGTCGAACATGTATGCTATCCAAAGGGCACGGATGAGGGGGGCGGCCATGCAATACCCGAGGTCGTCCGACCCAGTGTACGCTGTCCAAGGACGATGATGTCATGCAGCACCCGACAACGTCTGACCGTATCTTCATTCCAAGGGTGATGATGGAATGCTACACTCGACGTTAGTCTACACGTGTACGTTCCAAGGGCAAAGATGCCAGACCAACCGATGTCGTCCGACCGTGATGTTGTGCTGACCAAGAGCGATAATGGCAATGTTCATGCACGAAGTCTCGTCCCGACCATTGTGTGATGTACAAGGATGATATGAATGCCTACGCCCGGAGGTCATCCAAAACGTGTGTGATGCCAAAGGCCAAGAGGCATTGACCACGCCCAAGTGGTTTCGATACCTCGTGATGTGTTGTCAAGGGATGATAACTCGCACGCCCGACAATGTCCTATCGTGTATGCTTTCCAAAGGCGATAATGGAATTCCATGCCTAATGTGGTCCGACCATATGTGTTGCCCAAGGGCGATGATGCATGCCACGCCCTACGTATTCCGATCGTGTGTGCTATCCAGCGGTGATGATGGCATGCCACGCTTGACATTGTCCGACCATGGGTGTTGTCCAAGGACCATTCTTGTATGCCACGCCTTGCGTCGTCCAAGCTTGTGTGCAGTAAGAGGACGTTGATGGCATGCCAATCTTGATGTCGTTCGTCTGTGTATGTTGTCCAAAGTGATGATGACATGCCACTCCGGTCGTTATACAACCATCTATGTTGTCTAAGGGCGATGATAGCAAGCCACGCTCGACGTTGTACAACCGTGTGTGTTACCCAAGGTAAATGATGGCATGTAACACCCGACGTCTTCCGACCGTGTGGGCTGCCCAAGGTCGATGTTGGCATGCCACGTCCGACATCGTCCGAGTGTTTGTGTTGTCCAAGGCCGATGATGGCATGCCACGCCCGACGTCGTCTGTCCTTGTGTTCTATCCAAAGGAGATGATCGCATGCCAAACTCGACGTCACCCACCCGTGTTTGCTGCCCGAGGGCCATGTGGCATGCGATCATCGCCCTTAGACAACATAGATGGTATGACCTCGGGCGTGGCATACCATTGTCAAAGTAATCAAACCTTTTGTTCACTCCAAAGGCGATTATGGTATGCAACGCCCGACGTCATCTGACCGTGTGTGCTACCCAAGGGGAGATTATAGCATGCCAAAGCCGACATTGACCGACAGTGTGTGAAGTGCAAGAGCAATGATAACATGCCATGCCCAACATCATCTGATCGTGTATGTTTTCCAAGGGCGATTATGGCATGCCATACCCTACGTCATTCGACCCTGTTTATGCTGTCCAATTGTGATGATTACATGCAATGCCTGATGTCGTATCACCGTGTGTTCATTCCAAGGGCGATGATGGCATGCCATGCTCTATATCGTTTGACCTTGTATGCTGTCCAAGGGCCATGATGGCATGCCACTCCCAAGGTAGTTCGACTATGTATGCAGTCCATGAGTGACGATGGAATGCCACGCGCACCGTTGGCCGATAGTGTATTCTTTCCAAGGGCGATGATGGTATGCCACGCCTGACTTTTTCCCACTGTGTGTTTTGTCCAATAGCAAAAATGGCACGTCATTCCTAACGTTGTCCGACCGCATGTGCTGCCTAATGGTGATGATGGCATACCACGCTTGACGTCATCCGACCGTGTGTGCTGCCTAAGGTCCATGTAGTCATGCCACACCCGATGTGTTCGATCGTGTGTTCTGTCCAACGGCGATGATCGCATACCACACCCGATGTTGTCCGATCGTGTATGCATTCCATGGTCGATGATAGCATTTCCATGGCCGACATCATCCGACAGTGTGTGCTGCACAAGGGCGATGATCGCGTGCCATGCTCAACGTCATTTGTCTGTGTGTGGAGTCCCAGGGAGATGATGGCATGCCACGTCGATGTCGTCCGACCGTGTGTGCTGTCCAAATGGCGATGATAGCATTTCCATGCTAATCGTCGTCCGACCATGTGTGCAGTCCAAGGGTGATTATAACATGCCACGCCAGACGTCGTACGACCGTGTAGTCTATCCAAGGCGATGATGGCATGCCACGCCCGACATTGTCCGACCTTGTGTATGTTGTCTAAGGGCGATGAAGGCCTTCCACAACCAACGTCGTCCTACCGTGTGTGCTGTCCAAGGGACATGATGGCATGTCATGCCTGACGTAGTCCGACCATATATGATGTCCAATGGCGATAATGGCATGCCACGCCCAACGTTGTTCGACCATGTATGCATTCCATGGGTAATGATGGCATGCCACGCCTAACGTCGTCCCACCGTGTGTGTTGTCCAAGAGCAAAAATGGCACGTCATGCCCAACATTGTCCGACCACGTGTGCTACTTAATGGTGATGATGGAATACCACGCTTTATGTCATCCGACCGTGTGTGCTGCACAAGGTCCATGCCGGCATGCCACGCAAGACGTGATCGATCGTGTGTGCTGTCCTAGGGCGATGATGGCATACCACGCCCGACATCGTCCAATCGTGTGTGCATTCCATGGTCGATGATAGCATTGCCACTGCCGACATCGTCCGACTATGTATGATGCACAAGGGCGATAATGACAAGCCATGCCAAACGTCATCTGTCCGTGTGTGCAGTTCAAGGGAGATGATTACATGCCACGTCGACGTTATCCGACTATTTGTGATGCCCAAAGGGAAATGATGTTATTTAATGCTAGATGTCGTCTGACCGTTTGTGTAACCCAACGGCGATGATAGCATTTTCATGCTAATCGTCGTCCGAACATGTGTGCAGTGCAAAGGAGATGATAACACGCCACGCCAGACTTCATTCGACCATGTATGCTTTCCATGGGTAATGATGCCATGCCACGGCTAATGTCATCCATGTCTGTGTATGCTTTCCAAGGGCGATGATTGACTTCCACGCTGTCATCATCTGACCGTCTGCTGGCCAAGGGCCATGATGTCATGCCACACCTGACGTAGTCAGACCGTGTTTGTTTCCCAAGGGCGATGATGAAATACCACGCCTGACGTTGTATGATCGCGTATGTTTCCCAAGGTCCATGCGGGCATGCCACGCCCAACGTCGTTCGATCGTGTGGGCTATCAAAGAGGGATGATAACATGCCACTCCCAACGTCGTGTGATTGTGTATGCTTTCAAAGAGTGATGATTATATGCCATGCCCAAATTTGTCCTAGCGTGTGTTCATTCCAAGAGCGATTTTGGCATTGCCACGACCGACGTCGTCCAACTGTTTGTGCTTCCCAAGGGCTATGATTGCATTCTAAAATTAACGCAGTGTGATCGTGTGTGCTGTCACAGGGCGAAGATTGCATGCCACGCTCGACGTCGTTCGACAGTGTGCAAAATTAGGGAAAATGTAAAATTGAACGGGATAAAAGCTTTTTTTCATAAAATTTATTATCTAACATTAAAATTTACATACTCAAATGTTTCATAAAGGTATTTTTAAATCAAAAATCTATTTTCTTTTATCAGATTCGTAGCAATAAATAATTACAATTTTCTTCCAAATTAGACGGAAATTCAAAATTGAATGAGTATAAAGATGTTTTTTGGAAAATCGGCTCGTCCAAATTCCTATTTTCGCTTAGATATAGAAAAATAAAACATAATTTGAGAAAAAAATCGCCACTCCATCGGGGAACATTTTGAGTCAACGTTATGGTCGTTTTAAAATATTCACAATTTACAACTAATTTTTTTTTGAGTTTCAATCTTTTTGATTTGGTGAACTTCAACATCTTGAAAATTGGACTCGAATTCATTATGACCATTATTATTTTTTATTCTCATATTTTTTTTTTGAGACTATTGGTCCATAGCCCTACTTTGCTTTTATTTTTTTTAAAAAAATTATTAATATTTTATTTATAAATCGCTCACAATAATGTAAACTAGAAAGGGATGATGGAATCCACGCCCGATTCATCCAATCGTGAGTGCAATTCCAAAAGCGATATGGCATTGCCTGGATGACGTTATCCGATTTGCCTGTTGTGCTGCCCAAGGGAAATGATGGCATGCGCACGCCCGCGTCGTCTTTCTGTGTGGTGGCATCCAAAGGGCGATGATGGAATACCACGTGTTGACCTTGCCGACCGTGTGTGCTGTCACTAAGGGCAATGATTGCATTTAACGGCCGACGTTGTTCGACCAAGTGTGCCTGCCCAAGGGCTATGATATCATTGCCACGTCAACCCATCGTCCATTGTGTGGGGTAGTCTAAGGGCGATGATAACCTGCCACGCCCGACGTTGTCCAAACGTGTAATGTTTTCCAAGGGTACTGAATGCATTCCACCCCGACAATTTCCGATCTTGTTATGATGTCCAATGGGCGATGATGGCTTGCCACGCCCTACATTGTCCGACCATGTATGCTGATCGACATGATGACAATTTCTAAGATTTCACGCCTGCGTAGTGCAATTGTGTATGCTGTCCCCCAAGGCGCGATGATGGCATAAGCCATGCTCGACGACGGTCCCAACGATTATTCTATCGCCTAGGGCGTGATAGGCATGTCATGCACATGTCCGTACAACTGTTGTGTGCTCCCCCAGGTGATTATGTCGATCGCACGCCCGATTGTCCCATATTATCGTGGGTGTGGGCTTCCCCCAGGGT
The DNA here is from genome assembly GCA_027704765.1 of Solanum habrochaites. Classification (NCBI taxonomy): domain Eukaryota; kingdom Viridiplantae; phylum Streptophyta; class Magnoliopsida; order Solanales; family Solanaceae; genus Solanum; species Solanum habrochaites. The sequence goes on from JAKWJA010000613.1 coordinate 30,987, forward strand.
CCATGCGGGCATGCCATAAAAAAAACCAAACGTCCGACTGTCGTTCCAGTCGTGTGTGCTGTAACAATGTTCCAATTGATGGTATTATCCACATGCCTTACTTAGTCCCGAACCGAGCCGTCTATTCCTGTCACCATGGGAGATAATGGCATCCCCGCCCTCCAGTCGTCCTACCGTTATGCTCTGCATAGGGTGCATATTGTCAATGTCACACACATACACATCCATTCCCAACGTCGTCGAAAGCTTTGTGTTGCCCCAAGGGCGTGATAACCATGCGGGATGCCACAGACCCGACATTGTCCCGATTGTGTGTGGCTGTCCAAGGGCGATTATTACATGCCACAACACCGAAGCGGTCGTCCGAAAGGGGGTTCTGTTTAAAATGCTTTCCAGGGCGATGATGTCATGGGACACTTGACGTTGTCTGACCGTGTGTGTTGTTAAAGGGAGATGATGTAATGCCACGCATGATATCGTCCGATCGATGTATCTTGTCCAATTGCGATGATGGTATGCCACACCCGACATCATCCGAATCTATTTTCATTCCAATAGGGATGATTACATGCCATGACCCGACGTCGTAACTACAAGTCGCAATGATATCCAGTGCGATGATGTCCATGGCCGACGCCCGAACGTCACCCCGACGTTGTTCCCATCATATATGCTTTCCAAAGGCGATTATGGCATGGCAAACGCCGACTCGTCTGACGTGTATGTTTTTCTTGGGCTTGATGGATGCACAACTTGACGATCGTTCATACCTTTTATAATGCTGTGAAATTGCAATATGGCATGCCACGCCCAACTCATCTATTCGTTGGTGTTTCATTCCAAGGTCATCAATGGCATGACTGCCCGACGAGTCATACCGTTAAATGTTGTCCAGGGCGATGATGGCATGCCACTCAACCCCCCAAGTTAGTTTTTTCAACTATGTATGCACTCTATGGGTGACAATGGCATGCCACGCGCAACATCGGTCGACAGTGTATTCTTTCCAAGGGCGATGATGGCATGCCATGCCTGATGTCATCCCACCGTGTGTTTTGTCCAAGATCAAAAATGGCACGTCATTTCTAACGTCTTCCGACCGCGTGTGCTGCCTATTTGTGATGATGGCATACTATTATAGACGTCATTGGACCGTGTGTGCTGCCGAAGGTCCATGATGGCATGCAAGGCCTGACGTGTTCGATCGTGTGTGCTGGTCGAATGGCGATGATTTCATACCAGCCTGAAGCTCATCGATCGTGTATGCATTCAGGAGCGATGATAATTTTCCACGGCCGACAATCATCCGACACTTTGGTGCTGGGTCACAAGGGCCGATGGACCCGCGTGGCCAATCCTCACATCATCTGTCGCCCGTGTGCAGTCCCCCCCAAGGGCAATGATGTCATGCCCGTCGATGCTCCGTCTGACCGGTAGTGTGTTGTTCCAACTGGCGATTATAGCTTCCACGCAATCCTCATCCGACATGTTTGTAGTCCAAGGGTGTTGAAACATGCCCCGCCAGACATCGTACGACCGTGGTAGTCCTTGAGTCTAACCCAAGGCGATATGGCAATGCCCACGCCCGACTTTTCCGACCTTGTGTATGTGTCTAAAAGGGCGTGAAGCCTGCCCAACCGAACCGTCGTCGTCCGTGTGTGCTGTCCACTACATGATGGCAAATGTTCATGCCTGACGTAGTCCCGAACCATATATGTTATCCAATAGCGCTAATGGCATGCCACCCAACTGTGTTCGACCATGTATGCCGTCCATGGGCCGCTTATGGGATTGCCACCACGATGTCACCGACTGTAGTATTTGTCCAAGGGCGTGAGGGCAATGCCACGCCAAACGTCAAATCCCACCGTGGGGGTTTCATCCTATAGAAAAAATGGCACGTCCTTCCAAACATTTCCGCCCAGTAGTTGTGCTGCCGAATGGTGATGATTGCATACCACGCTGACGTCCATCCGACCGGTTTGTGCTGGGACCAGGTCCATGCGGGCATGCTACTCCCGAACGTGTTCGATCGTGTGTGCTATCTTAGGGCGTGAGGAATCCACTCCCGACGTCGTCCGATCATGTGTGCTTCCATGGTCTATGATAGCATTGCCACGCCGACATCGTCCGACTCATGTAATGCTGCACAAGGGCGTTAAAGACATGCATGCTACATGGTCATCTGTCTGTGGTGTGGCAGTCCATGCGTGATTGCATGCCACGTTAACGTCGTCTGACTGTTTTGTTGTGTGCTGTCCAAAGGGCAATGATGGCATTTTAACCCAGTGTGCATCTAACCGTTTGTGGAACCCAACGGCGATGATAGCATTTCAAACGCTATCGTCGTCCTCCATGTTGTGCGCCAAGGGATATAACCCGCTACGTTAACCTCATTCGATCTACCCGTTAATCTTACTTTTAACAAGGGCAAGATGGCATGCCAACGGCTAATGTCATCCATTTCTTTGTATTCTTTCCAAGGGGATGATTGTTTGCCTGCCATCACGCTGTCATCGTCTGACTGTCTGCTGGCCAAGGCCATGATGTTTTCTAACACCCTGACGTAGACAGACCATGTTTTTTGTTGCCAACAAAGGGCGTGATAGGGCGCCACACTTACGTTGTCCGACCGCATGTCTTCCCAAGATTCATGAAGGCATGCCACGCCCCAACGTCACTCCTATCGTGTGTGGTCTATCAAGGGGGATGATAACATGCCCGCCCGACGTCGTCTGATCGTGTATGCTTTTCAAGGTTGAGGATGATATGCCATTGCCCGACTTGTTCTAACCTGTGGTGCATTCCAAGAGCGATGAAGATGGCCATTTGCCACGGCTGACGTCGTCCAACTGTTTGGTGCCTGCCCAAGGGCCTATTAATTGGCATTTGCCAAGTCTAACATAGTGTGATCGTGGTGTGTTGTCATAGGGCGAAAATTGCATGCCACGCGCACCGTCGTTCGACGTGCATGCCAAAATTAGGAGAAAATGTAAAATTGACCGGGAATAAAGCTTTTTGTCATAAAATTGATTATCTAACATTAAAATTGATATACTCAAAATTTTTTAAAAAGGTATTTTTGAAAATCAAAAATCTATCTCCTCTTTTTATCAGATTCGTAGCATTTAAAATTATAATTTTTATCTTCAAATGGACGGAATTCAAACTTGAATAAGTTAAGTGTTTTTTTGTAAACAAATAATCGCTCGGTCCAAATTCCGTTCTCTTAGATGTCAGAAAAATAAACCGACGAGACAAAAAATTGCCTCAATTGGACTCTTAGTCAAAAGTTCTGGATGGTCCGTGTTAAAATTTCACAAATTTACAACTAATTTTTGTGAGTTTCAATCTTTGAGTTTGGTGAAACTTCAAATGATTGAACCTTTGGTCCGACGATCCATAAGGAACACTATTATTTTTTATTCTGCATATTTTTTTTTGATACTATGTGGTCACATCCTTTATTTGGTTGTAATTTTTAAAAAAAAATCTTATATTTTTAATTTACTTTATAGAATATCTCATTAACTAGAAGTGCATGATGGAATGCACGCCCGATGTCATCGGTCCGTGAGTGCAATCCAAGGCCGATGAATGGGCATTGCATGGATTCGTTATCCGTTGTTTTGTGTACCCCTGCCCAAGGGAATGATGGCATGCCACGACCCGACGTCGTCTGTCCGTGTTGTCATCCAAAGGCATGATGGTATGCCACAGTTGATGTCAGTTGTGGTGCTGTCCAACGGGTACTGATGCTTTTTCACGGCCGACTGTGTCTGATTGAGTGTGCTGCCCAAGGGCTATGCTATCATTGCCACTCCAATCGTCGTCCAATCGTGTGGGTAGTCTAAGGGCGATGATACCATTCCAACTCCTTGACGTATTGTCCCAACATGTGTATGTTGTCCATGGTGATTGATGGCATTCCACGCCCGACAATGTTCGATCTTGTGTCTGATTTTCAAGGGCGATGATGGCTTTGCCACGACCCGACGTTGTCCGCCGTGTGTGCTGGCCAAGGGACAATGATGCATCTATCTACGCCTGACATAGTGCAATTAGTGTATGCTGCACCGGGAGATGATGGCATGCCTTCCCCACGACGTAACCAACAATTGTGTTCGAAATTTAGGGCGATGATGGCATGTCAGCATGATGTCGTACACTATTGTTCTCCGCCCATGGGGATTTGTCATGACCGCCCGATTCACCTGACCGTGTGTGCTACCAAGGTCCCATGCGGGCCATTCCACAACCCGACGTCGTCCGAATCGTGTGTGTCTTTCTCCCAATGGGAAATGAATGGTATGCCATGCCTGACGTAGTCCCGAACCTTCTATGCTTCCAGGTAGAAAGATGATGGCATGCCACGCCTTACGTCATCCCACCTGTGTTGGTCTCCATTGGTGCAGATTGAATGTCATCCCAATGTCGTCCGAAAACCTTGTGGTGGCCAAGGGCGATTATAACAGAGGCATGCCACGCCCAACTTTGTTCCGATTGTGTATGCTGCCCAAGGGTGCTTATTACATGCCACAACCGATTCATCGCCGATCGTTTATTCTTTCCAAGGGTGATGATGGCATGGGACACCCTACGTTGTCTGACCGTGTATGCTGTTCAAGTGAGATGATGTATCAATGCCACGCCTGCACATCGTATTACTTGTGTATCTTGTCCAATTGGCGTGTGTTAAATGCCACCTCGACATTATCCGACGCCTTGTTCATTCCAATGGCATGATTTAACTGCCATGTCCGACGTATACGACGCGTGGATGAATGTTCCCCCGTGTGATGATTTCATGCCATGCCGATCGTCCCGAATCATGTATGCTATCCAGGATGATGAGGGCATTGCCAACGCACCCGACGTCGTGCGCCGTGTTATTCTATTAGGGCGATCTGGAATGCCACGCCAGACGTCCTTTTCCATCGATGTGGTGCATTCCAAGGGCAAAATGGCACTTCATGCCCAACCTCGTCCCGAAGCCGGGCGTGTGGCTGCCAATGGGAATAAACCCTTGCTACGCCCCACTTCATCTGATCGTCCTGTGCTGCAAAGGTCCATGCGGGCAATGCCCACGCCTTACTTGCGTCTAATCGTGTGTGTGTCCAAGTGATGATATCTCACACACCCAAACGTCGTCCAAATTCGTTGCATGCTTTCCAAGGCGACAATGGAATGCCACGCCCGACATTGTACGACCGTGTGTGTTGACTAAGGAGATGAATGGCATAACCTCCTAACATAGTCCCCATGTGTGTGGATGTCCAGGGAGATGATGGCATGCCACACTCGACGTTATCTGACAGTGTGCTACCCACGCGGACAAGGCCACAACGGCCATGCCACGCCCGAACGTCATCCGTTGTGTTTGTTGTTCATGGGCGATGATCATTCCAACACTTGACATTGTCCAAATCATGTATGCTTTCCAAAAGGCGATTGAATGGCATTGCACGCCTACGTCGTCAGACGGTATGTTTTCCGAGGGCGATGATGCATGCCTACGCCTGACGTCGTTTGACCTTTTTGACATGTATGCTTTTGAAATTGCTATGGACGTCCTATGCACGCCCAACAGCATCCATGGTGTGTTCATTTCCAAGCTCCTACAGTGGCAATGCCATGCCCTACGTGTCATACCGTTTTATGTTGTCCCAGGGAGAGGAATGGCATCCACGCTAACGTAGTTCGACTATGTATGCAGTCCATGGGTGACGATGGCAATGCCTCGCAACATCGGACAACCGTATAATCTTTCCAAGGGAAAGTGATGTGCATGCCACACTAAACGTCGTCCACTGTGTGTTTATGCCAAGAGCAAAAATGGGCACGTCATTCCCAACTTGTCCGACTGCTGTTCTACCTCATGGTTGATGATGGGCTACCACGCTTGACATC
>JAKWJA010000614.1:0-45340 GCA_027704765.1 Solanum habrochaites
TTGGGCTATGCACCATAAGACGAGAATTTTTCATGTTGTCATGTGGCATAGCCTAATTACACTCCTCTTGCAAATTATCCGACACCCCCGTCACAAAGAGGCTCATTTCATCTCTAGGATTGGAAACCAAAGAAGGAACATATTTTGACAACTTTGTAAATTTCAAGGACTATTCATGAACACCCATACCTCCTTGGAGAAGGTTGATGAACTCCACCACTTTACTCTCCCTCATCTCCCTAGGAAAGAACTGATCAAGAAAAGACTTCTTAAAAATCTATCAAGTCAAAGGACCACCCCTCAAAGGCCTCTTATCCCTTCATTGCACAAACCATGCCGGAGCCACGTCCTTGAGTTGATAAGTGAACAAGTCGGCCTTCTCACTTATGGATAACCCCATAGCCAAAAGTATTTTATAGACTTCATCGATGAATTCTTTGGGGTCTTCATTAGCCTTAGACCCATAGAAAGTAGGAGGGTTCATTCGAGTGAAGTCCTTTAGACATAAAGCCATAGTAGTGACTTGTTGATGAGAATGGGGTACAAGCTCCCGGTTAGCTTGGGCCGTCATAGCTTGGGCTTGAACAGTTTCGGCTTGAGTCAGTTAAATGAGGGAAGCCCTTATATTTCCATCCGTCAGGGGTGGAGGGTTGACTGGAGCTTGGTTAAAGTTGGCATCTTCTTCAAGTGGAGGAACTTGCTCACCACGGGGAGGAGTTCCCGCATTGGTAATTTCCTCTTCAAGTCTTCATGCCGCATTCCTTAGACTTTTAATTCTTCCTATAAACAAAATTATAGGATTAGATGCAAAAACGCACCATAAGTAGACTCTAATGGCATAATATAAGATTTATAAGAAAATGAGAGTTTCCTAGGCATCATGTAGGTTCCCATTCATAAGTATGGCGCACTTCATCATTATGAACACGAACTTACATGGACGTGGTAGAGAGAGCCATAAACTCTAAGATAATTCAACCTCGTGCTCTGATACAAAGTTTGTCACTTTCGGGTTTACTCCGTAGATATAACCGGCTTCGTTGCCCTGTTTGAGGACTAAGACTAGCCTCTTAGTTTACATCATCACATTCATTAGTCAAATTTAGCGAAAAATTCAAATCTTTTACTACTTGTACATGGAGATTTATATAAACCTCTACATACACATAATATAAATATAGAGTATACATAGACCCTTCATATAGGAAGGTTATATAGCATTCTACTTTTATTGCGCCAAAATATATACATAATATAGAACATATTCTTAAGGATTGTCTCATATCATACCATCTAACAATAATAGCAATTTGGGCATATCCCTAAATAACCGTAAATAAGCCACATATAGGCTTATGCAAATCGTACTCAAATGAAAGTGGAATGAACATAAAATTCTTAGAAAAACAAAGCAACTTCATAAGAAAGATATTGGCATCACCCTCGGAAAGTGAGGACCTACCTACTTGGATGGTAGAGAATATACAAGTCTTCTTTAAGTTGTCTTGAATGAGACTTCAATGACTGGAACCTAAAAGGTTTGGGAAATAGGAGTAAAATGGGGTTAGTACTCCACATTTACTATTTATGAGACCATATGCACATATATTTATAAAACATTCTAAGAAAAGGACATTTCTATAAGTATGCATTTTTACTTTAGAACTTATATGCATAATAAACAATACCACACCAAACAATAATTCACATATGTTAAGTCATAGACATGATTATCATGATACCACAACATCAAGTCTAGTCCAACCAAACATTACCTCTATAAATGTAAAAGCATATTCAAGTAACTCTACATCCAAGTCCTATTAAAAAATAAGCATGAATAAGAGTACATTTCATTATAGAAAATCTAGACAATTCCCATGAGCCCCAATCAATTTAACAAGTGAAATGACTAATCAAAGCCCCATAACCCTACTCAATCAAGTAACCCGAAAATAATCATGACTAACAATATAAACCAACAGGTACTCATAATTGAACAAGTAACATATAGTATCAATATGTGCAAACTCCTTCAAACATATCAAAATCATCATAGACATAAACAGGCAAAGAAAATCCTCCTAAGGACTCCTCAGGCTAAATAGTTCAATGCTTAGTAGAGTCCAAAACCCTCCCCATACTAGGACTAACATAGACCACTTAGGTTATCCTAGTTAGATTTCAATTCTTTAATTCATTTTTACCATTTTGGGAACATATTTCCTTAACCGACATAGACCACATGCGCTAGTGTGCAATGCGGAGTCATACAACCCTACACCGAAAGAAATCGTACTACTTGCCAAGGTTGTACCAAAACATAAAACATAACAACTACGTGGATCCACTAGCTATTATTCCTATGGGGGCAACATAGTTCAAGAAATATGAGATATAGTTGGGATCCTCTTCATGCTCCATGCATTGTAGTCTCCAATGTCAAGAGTACTTCAATGCTCCTACCGTCCCTATGTGGGAAGGAACACTCCTCAATCTAGTTCAGTCGGTGCTAAGCAAGAGTCCTTCTATGTAATGTCTTTAAACCTTTAGTTATCAATCATAGCTTAGTTTATGTCATAGGGTCTACCCTTTGTATAATCATCATCTTCAATAGGTCAATACGAATTGTATAAGTATAAGTGCTTTCATTAGAATTTATATTAGTAAGGTTAGCACATTAGCATTTCATATCATAATAATGCACATTGATAGTCACCACCATCCTTATAACACATACACCTTAATAAACCACACAACATAGTCAAGACATTTCAATTCAACATCATACCATCCTATCAGCCCTAATATAAGGCTCTCCATTATAACATCATGACTTGACCACAATTATCACAATTGGATGTAAAGATAGAGATGATAAGACTTATCAAATCTCAGTCATAGTTAATCATTTAGGCCTTACCATAAATCCTCAATTAAATAAAATTTGGATGTTCCACATCATAAATCAATAATCAATATGATAACAATACTAGAAGAGTTACTATACCGTAATTCAATACTAAATCAAAGCTTAAACCACATACTTAGGTTTTTTCCCGTAACCTAGATCATTTCTCAAGAACTAGTATGGAAGACTAAAATTCATCTTAATTTGTTCATTATTAGTATAAATACATAATCTAATAGTGATTTAACTAATAATCAAGTCAATTGAATCAATCACAACCCAATTCACATCAAGATGAAACCTAAGGTTATGGGTTTTAAGGTTGGTGCTCTTCAATTTAGATCAAACAATCACAACTTACTATAATAAAGTTAAAATAAATTTTAATATATCCATTATATCCTGAAGAAAGTATAAACAAATCAGTTCGTAACATCAAATTCGTAATTGAATAAAACCCACTATAAACCCAACTTTTAAGAAATACTTTGACTGACCATTTAAAGGAGGAAAGAAGTCCAAAGGATCGAATTATATCGGCTCCTTATGTGTGATAAAGATTTGATGGTGAAAGCGTCCCTTTCCATCCCCCAAAACCTCCCCCTAGCTTGTCTTCAATGGTGTCTTCCAATAGAGAGAGAAAGAAGAGAAAAGGAAGAGAGTTTATTTTCATGAGTTGTGTTTAGGCTATTGAGGGTTGGGGTCTCTAAATGGGGGATTAAATTAGCTAATTAATCTTCCTTTAATCCCTAAATAATATCTAAATGCCTTAATTATTTTAATTGGAACTAGATTAAATTGTGTAGAAACTTTGAACCTCACAGACGGAATCCCGTCGACGGGCCGTCTCTGAGTCGACGGTTGGTCCCACCTCCATCATACACAACCGTAGTCTTGGTTAGTGACTTTTGCAGGATATGGATTTCCATTTTTTTTTAAGTGTGGGACTATGGTTAGCATCGATGCCCCATCGATCCACACACGAGACGTTCCTTGGATTTTGGGTTTGCAACACAACCCATACAGTGTTGCCTCCTACATGCTAGGGTCCTCTCCAATGTCCCTTTGTTATTCCTTGGGGAGTCGTACCTGGACTTCTTGACCACGAATCACCTTAAAACATGTTATACACCCTTCCACCTAATTTCATGAATTTTCGACTCCTAAAAGCTAGTCAAATAGGCTAAGACACGTTGTACCCCTTATAACTAGCTTTCGAACGTCATGGATGCTCTTGGACGTTTTTGTTTATAAACCTCCTAAATGACTTATATTAATTATTAGAGTATTAAAAACAGTGTCTATACCTCAATACATCTATGTTAGTCTCTACGACAAGTCTCAGAGTTTTGAAATATTACAATAGTCCTACCTATACTAAGCAACCACTTCAAGGAGTTATGATTAGAGTTCATATTCTTATCTTTGTTCATTTATTACTTTTGGGAGACATATCAATAACCGACATATACCAGTGACCTATATGGAATCTGGTGTTCTACTACCACACTAAAAAGAGAGGGTACTACTTGCCAAGGTAGGACCTTCATACAACAATTCTAGTGGATCCACTAAGCTAAGACCTACGGGGGCATATAGTTATGGAGCATGGACATTTCTACTAGACACCTTGATTTTCTATACGTGGAGGTATCTATCTCATGAGAAAATATCTATGTTGGGAACCCAGACTTGCTAAATGTGAAGGTTCATATAGTGGAAGCTGATTACTAAAACGTAAGCCTCCATCTTCATTTTTTTTCATTGGCTTTTAGCCCTCCCCGGTGCAAAGCCAACACCTTCTTTTTAAAAACATTGAAGAATTTTATTAATATTTGTTCAGAAAGTAGGCTTTAGGATCTTGATCCTTCATACATCATATAGTTCAACGGTTTTTAAGATAAGAACTTCCTTTCATCATAGAGTTTATTATTCATACAATCATGTGTGTGTTCATTCATATGTGAGAACTACTTTCACATCAACACCTCTAGGCAAAACATGCTCATAGTTCATTCAACATATACTTTAAATACATATTAATAGGCAATAGTGCATAGGAGAACTATCCTTTAAGTTTATACAATGAATCTATCCTACTCATAATTATGCATCAGCGTGTGTGTGCTCATATTGGTCATCATGATCACATAAGAGAAACAACTTAGCTATTTAGGAAATCATACTCCAAGGATCAGAACACATATGCAATGTACCCCTCAAGTCATGACCAACACATAAATAGAACACCTAGGGAATCTAGGTCACACACCTACAATACATCATAGGACACAACATTTGAATACAAAAGTCCTAACATGCATAAGCTCACATATTCATATAGTTTTCACATAGGTAGGGGTCATGGTATACGATTATTCATCTCAAAAAATCATAAAAACCACACCTAGCCCAAACATGATCATCTACACACCTAAATCATGCAACTAGTATGGAAGACAATACATATTGCTTCACATAGGTAATCATCATAACTACAATTCACATAAAATTAATTTTCCTTCAAGGCCATGCACATCACATATAAGGGGACTATACCAATAAACACAAATTAATATCCATTCTTAGCTAGATTAAGGAAATCGGTTAACTTACCAACTATAAAAGCTATGGTTATCATTTATAAATTATCCACAATTCATATAAATTGATATAAATGAATATAGAACTAAGCAATTTATTATAATCAAAACATAATCTAATCATCATTTCATCAAAATCACAAGACCCACATTATATCTAAATTGAGAGATTGAGGGTATCATAGATTATTCATGGAAATGGATTGAAAATCATATTAAAACCATTTATTGATCATATATTCACCATTAGAATGCTTTTGAAATCAATTTAACAATGAAACCATGTCTAGATTGAAAGATATGATTAGACTTTTGAATCATGTTTGATAACCTTTGATAAAACTCCTTAGATGGAAGATTATCTAGGGATCAAGGGTTAACATACCTTATACATGAGAAGCCCACGAAAATTTGGAGAATAAAGCATTTGAAATCCATCTCCATAGCTTGTTCTCGAACTTGGTATCCAATGGGGATCTTGAGGGAGTTTGTTTTGAGAGGGAAATGTTTGATTTGAGGAATGAGTTCTAAATTAGGTTTTAGGATTATAAAAAGACTTAAAATACCTAAATACACCTAAAATAACCGTCCATGATTTTATTAGAACGTGGGATGAATATCCTAAATCACCCCTAGCATGGCATCATTTCTTTGCAGTGTTGCAGGTTCAAACCACGGATGATAGCAACGGAGCATCATATGAACGATGAGCAATCCTGCTACTCCTTCGTTTGTGACTAAGGTTACCAGCATGGTAGTTTTAATCACACGACTAAGTGTGGAGCAACACCCCCAAACAATGGGACTTCGATCCAAGCATGGGGCATCGATGTTTGGGTGTATTTTGGACTATGCCTAGGCAGTCTACTTCCAGCTTTTGGGTCCTCCTCAATGACCCTTTGGGTGTTCCTTGGGGAGTCATGCCCGGACGTTAATACCCTTCATATGTCCATATACAAGTTAGGATCCCCCCATATCAATTTAGACTCCAAAGAACACTCCAACACAAGACAAACATACAAAGGCACACTAGCAAACATCATGACTAGTTTCCAATCTTCTTGGTTGTTTCTTGACGTTTGACTTTGAAATTCTAAAAAATGCATATCACAAGCTATGACACACTTAATTAAATTGTTATTATTTCTTTATGACACATGTGAGGCTCTAGATACCTATGTTCATTTTGAGGGTCTAGACAGTGACGTTATGATAGTGTTGTCTTTGTATAAGGATATGAATTTTTCTTAAGTGTTGTTATGACTAATGGCTTTTCTATGCTCTTTATTTTATTCAGAAAGAAAAATATTTATATTGTCAGACATATTAGAGTCTCCACTTAATTTTTTAAAGAAAAAAATCAAGAAAACTTAGTTTTCAAATGATTTAAATAGAAAACAAATTGAAAACTTATGAAGGTTCGGGGATTCTTATTTATATTTTAGGAAGGTGTTTAAGACACCTAAAATATATGTTATATGGTTTTCTGATGACTAATTGTTTGGATAAAATATCTAACTTAATTTTTGAGATAAGAATTTTTTTAAAGTTTATTTGAAAATGAAGTATTACTTTTACTATCTAAATGAATTTTAATTTGTATAATTTATTTTAAATTATTTACTTGATTTGATTTTGTCATTGAAATAAAGTGGCGACTTGTGGGGATCTGGATTCTTTAATCCTAAAACTAGCGATAAATAGTGTCAAACAAATAAATGATAAAGTAAAGAGAGAGAGAGAGAGTTGGGTCCAAATCTAATATCTGTCTACCTAGACCTGTGTTTGGACTCATTTTTGGGACTTTGACTTGTTCAATTTGTACCTCTGTTAAACTAACAAGATAATAATAATACAAAGAGGGCTTAGGCCCAACAAGAAACAAAATACAACATTTTGATATAAAAGGGGCCTTTTCGGTCCAACTTCTTCAAATCTCTGACTCCTTTGTTTGCACATATTCTTAAATTTTGGGACCTATTCGTCAATTTAATAACTTGACCCAATGAAGTAGTTGAGCCTTTTATGGCTCTCTCGAAGTGCAAGGAAAGATAAGATTTTTTGGTGAACTCGGGCTTGATTTTTCATTGCAAATAAAGACAAAATGTAAGTAAGACCCCATAACAGTTATAAGAAAAAAAACAGGGAAATATATATATATATATATATATATATAGATATATATATATATATATATATATATATATATATATTCTAAAAAGCCGTTAGATAAGTAGGCAAAATAGGTGACAGAATGTAGTCGGCCGATATACTACTCTAACAACATTCTGAAACTCATATTAACAATCAAAGGCTAATCAGGACAAATTTTATAAAAAATTATCAAGGTTAATTCTTCATTTTAAATTCATTCAAGAAAAGTTTAACAGAGTAAAAAATCACACACTTAAAGGCGCATTTTGAAAGAATCTAAATGCAAAAGTTAGCGCTACGTCCCAAAATATGTCATGACTATCTTGCCCTAAAAAATGGGTTAACATATTAAAATGACTATCAAGAGGGGCCAGACAGAAACCCAAAATGGATAGACAGGTCACCAAAGTCTTAGCATATATATATATATTATCCATCATTATTATTTAACCACGAACTAAATATGCCACTCCTGACCGCGACTAGGCCAAAACAACCAACATTCAAGAAAAATAGGCAAAAAACCATGATAACTAATTTACGAGATACAAGAAGAGATATGTTAAGAACACACCGTTAACTTAAGCTAGAGTAAAAGTGGTGTTTTACTGACACTATAAAGAACATGGGATTATAAAGGGAAAATATTCAGTCACAAGATAAATGTAAGAATAAAGGATAATCATGATAATGATTGAAATTTTAGATTGCGACTACTAAAAAACACCTTAACGAATAAGCTCATATATACAAATAAAAGAATACAATGAGATTTTTATAGTCACTGATTTTTTATTTTATTTCAACAAATAAAGACATAACAGTATCATGACTATGCGACACAACAAGCTAAAACTCAAGGCTAGCACAATTATTACGAAACCTAAAGAAATAAAGACAAATGATTTTTATCCTAGGCAATAAATCACTTTGAGACTTAAGTCTTCACTACTACTTAAAAATATAAGATGAAGAAGACAACTTAAGCTTAGGGAGAATCATCTGAAATCATCTCAGAAATTAAAAAAAATATATAACTAAGAGTTTTTTTACCTTGTTGTGTGCAAGGAAACAGGGACAACGAGCTGAGAAATCTCCTTCAACAACCACAACAAAATTTTGACTGGAGCAGTGATCAAGAAATCCAAATAGAATATCGAACTCAAACCGAAATTTCTTATCTTCTGCTTCTTATATATATATTTAGTATGTATTATATTATCTTTTGTTTAAAACGCTCTAGGTATTTGCTTTGCTCTAAACATTTCCAATTAAAAAATCCCTAACCTAAAGAAAAAAAGTAATCCACACCCCCCTTAAAAGTGAACAACAAAAACAAATATATAGAAGGGAAATTAGGGCTTGGTAAAAGGAGGACAAAATATGAAAATCGGATGAAAGGGGGGGGGGGACATGAATTCAAAATCTTTCACTATATTGGCAAAACAATTTTTTTCTGAAATATCAAACTATTCTGGAAAAAGGAGGGGATGGATGTCTAGTATCAACCTCAATCGCCCCTGGCGTCGACGTGGAGCGATCTCCCATGGCAAAGGACCAAAACGCGTCTGGCACCCAGCTAAAGGTGTATGATGAACAATATGTTATGACAAAGACAAAGTAATCGCAATGTTCCTCTACTTTCCCTCTATTTGACAGAAAATATACGCCGCTTGAAGCTGTTTGTGAACATTGTTGGAGAGGATTTTTGGTGCCATCTTCATGCCGTGGCCCATCTCTGAACTCGCTGCCATTTCATCGCGCGTGAGGCACGCACGAGCACCGTTGTAGTCAGCCACGCGTTGCTTTGGAAAGTCGCGTACAATGCCCCTTATTACTGTTGTTGTTGTTGTCCTGTTACGTTGGAAATTGAGGGTTTCTTTTCTTTGTGAAGAAGATGGGTCGGGTCGAATATATGGAGTGGGATGGGTCGAGGAATAATAAAATGTATTGTGTTGGGGGAAACACGGGCTGCATATTTGAATTGAAAATTTGTCTCTTGGAATGGGGTGGGTCAAAATTTGGCATAATGAGAAGTGTGGTAGGATGAAAAGAAATTAGAGAAAAGGCCCAAGACTATTAGAATTAAAGGTTTAGCCAAACTAAATCAGTTGGCAAATTCCTTAAAAATAAATAAATAAGATGAATTTATACAAGTTAACTAATAGGCTTCTCAATTTTTTTTTAAAAAATAATCAAATTAATTGTAAAATAACCAATAATAACTAATTAATAAAAATATTTTAAGCAATGGTAAAATATTTTGAGGCGATTATGGAAGAACCTAAAATATACTAATTAGTATACATAAAATGATATATATATATATATATATATATATATATAATATTATATATATAGAGCTATCTATATATATATAGATATATATATACATATTAAAATGATTTTGGTTGATTTCAAAAAAACTTTAAAAAACTTTTTTACTTTAAAAATATAATATTTGAGTGTTAGAATTAAGAAGCCTGTTGGTTAGTTCTTATCGGGGGGGGGGGGGCAAATTAGATTTCAACAAATGTTCCTCATTTTACTCAGATTGATGCAAAAAATTCGAGGAAAATGAATTTTACTAATCCAATTTTGACGGACCACATATTCATATTTCGGAAAAGGAACTTGACATGGACTTTGGGAATTATGGCTGAATCCCGGAAAAAGGGTTTTCTACATATTTCAAGCTAAATAAGAATTCAGCTACATGTAGTTTGACAAGATTTATTTAACGCATAATTTTGAAAGAACTCAAATGTCAACTCGATACTGAATTATGAAGGAACCGAAATGCTCGGGAGTAGAATTTAAGAGTGAATGTTGGTATACAACCAAGTTTCAACACTAAGCTCGCCTACATATCCTTATATATTAAGAATCAGGTTTTTTGTAATTCGTCTCGATCTGTTGAAAAGGAAATCTATTATGCTATATAGCCTTTGGTTTTGAAAGAGTGAAAAATGGATGGAGTATTAAAAAGAGGCTTGTAACCTCTTAGCCATGAATGTCGTACACTTCACACTCATAATTAAGTACTTACATTGACATAATTTCCAAAACACTTGGTGCACTATCCTCAGATTTGAAACATGCTTCGGGCAAATACCAAAATTTCTGGATGCTAAACTTAAATATACTAACCAAAAGGAAAACCCACATGTCTTTTTATAGGGGTGTGGTTTTATTGTGGTGGAAGTCTCTCCTCTGCTCGCGTCCTAAGATTTTGAGACTCCTCCTTGGACTATGTCCCAATTTTCTGCTAAGAAAAAGTTTCACATTGTGCTGCATCCTTTTTGATGTCGTCCGCACCTGTGGCTTTTAATTTTTGGAGAATTCATTCTTTCAGATTCTCTTGACAAAGAGTGAGATGAACTCATTAACGTAAAAATGTCATTCAAATGGGGATAGAGTCTTTTACCGTGTTGACACTTAGTTGATCTCCTTCTACATTTAACGTCAACTCGATCGGTTTGACGTAAAGCAAATAAATCTTATGACTTATTTTTGCAATATAATATTCAATGTATTTTTCGTTTGATGTCAAAATGAATAAAATTTGACGCAGTGTTGATATTTCTCTTGATGTCTTCTTCGATGATTCTCTTGGCATTTACTCTTATCTAAATTAAAAGATGCAGTTGATTTTAATGGGAAAATATTCTCTAGGATTTCACGATTTCTTTCTCTTATAATGCGTGACTTCTTTCCATGATGCACAAATTTTTTCTTTCTATGCATGTTTTCTTTTTCGCCATGCATGACCTTTCCGCGATGCATGAATGTTTATTGCAATGCATGACTTCTTTTGCGCCATACATGACTTTTCCGTGATGCATGAACTTTCTCTTGCAATGCATGGCTTCCCTTCCGCAATGCATGACATTTCCACGATACATGAATTTTTCCTGCAATGCATGACTTCTATTCTGCAATGCATGTTCTTTTTTGCAATGCATGATTTTTCCGCAATGAATGAATTTTCTCTTACAATGCATGACTTCTCTTCTTGCGATGCATGATTTCCACAATGCATGAATTTTCTCTTGCAATGAACGAATTCTTCTCCGCAATGTATGACCTTTCCGCCATGCATGAATTGTTTTCACAATGCATGACTTCTTTTCTGCAATGCATGACATTTTCCCGCAATGAATTAATATCTTCTCGCGATGCATTACTTTCTGTGATGCATGAATTTTCTCGTACAATGCATGAATTTCCATGATGCATGAATATCTTCCGTGATACATGAATTTTCATGATGCATGAATATCTTCTCGTGATGTACCACTTTCGGTAATGCGTGAATATCTTATCACGATGCATGAATATCTTATCGTGATGCATGACTTTCCGCGATGCATGAACATTTTCTTGCTATGCATGACTTTTCTCTCAATGCATGGATAACTTTTCGCGATGCATGACTTTTTGCAATGCATGACTTTTTTTGGTATCAAATGAAAATAATTCTTCAATCGAGCAAAGTAGTGATCTTCTGGTTGCCTCCTGGATAACAATATCATCTCAATTGAAAATATTGTAAATGACCGTCTAGGTAGTGTATCATATCAATCAACAATACAAATATAATGACATTCTGGGTAGTAATGCTATCATGTCTGATAATGTGATGCAGATGACATCCTTGACGAAAATCATAAAATGTCTTTCTTGGAGTTTTCATTTGGTTCATCTTTGAACATAGTTGTATCTTTTGGTATAGACTTCATATATGTTGTGATTTGAGAAAACAATGTATTGTAACTTTCGCAGTCTCGGTATAAGCAATATAATAAATTCATTGCTCATCAAAATTGTTTAAATTTTTGGGGATTTCGTCCTTGACTCTTCATATTATCAGATTGGAGGAATTTGCTGATTTCACAGAAAAATTGTCTGTTTTAAAATGAACTGATCTGTGTTGATTTCTTCGGTTGTCTACTCCTTATCATGATATCTTTGGTTAATTTTTTCTGATCTCCCACCCCTTGATAAATAAGGCAAAATATTTTCTGCTAAAATAAATGAAACATAAAGGGAAAATTCTAAGAAAACTTTATTTTCAAAAAGTAATATTTAGGAACGTCACTGCCAAGTGTCATGTCAGGTAAAGCTTAGAGAACTTTTGAGTCTAATATTTGGAGGTATATCTGATTATCTGCTGAAAGGTTTTTGAAGTTGCTCTATGCTACCGATAAACCCAATTTTGAAATTTTGAGGCCATCCTCAATATTTCTGTCTTAATTAACTATCTTGACTTATCTCTAACCCTCAGTGAGCAAGTTATAGATTTTTTGAGATCCTCTTAAATTTTTTGTCCCAGTTGCAAATTTAAAAGTAACTTTAATCTTGGCTCGTTGAAAAATATCTTCTCCTTGAGATTTTTGAGTCTCTCTCAAATATTGTATCCTAGTTTCTATTGTAAAAAGAAATAGAAATCTTGCGGGAGATATGAACGAACCCTTATGGCGCCTACGTATGTCGTCGAGGCAGGAATCAGGTCAAATGTATTTCCCCTCAAAGGTTAACATAAATAAGAAATTTTCAAAGAAAATCAACTGAGGCCGACATATGCCACACACATATCTTATTCTAGAGAATTTAGGTCAAACAAAGTTCAAATACAAGGAAATACTAAAAGGGATGCATGGGGTGACCGAGGCCAACATAGACCGCCT
Source organism: Solanum habrochaites (assembly GCA_027704765.1). Taxonomy (NCBI): domain Eukaryota; kingdom Viridiplantae; phylum Streptophyta; class Magnoliopsida; order Solanales; family Solanaceae; genus Solanum; species Solanum habrochaites. Next base: position 13,359 of record JAKWJA010000614.1, read on the forward strand.
ACGTATCTCATTCTAAACAATTCTGATCAGACATAGTTCACTACAAGAGGGATAAAATTTTTAAGCGAAACAATTACACACAAATAGAACGAATTATAATTAAATGATAGGAAATACAAACTGAAGCTTTATACATTATATATATTGATAGCATCTGAATTGATCGATTTAGGACATGCGGTTCCATCCATCTCTTACAATATCAAAGAACTTCAAGATAATACTTTGCGAGCCATGTAAGTCATTTTCTAGTTCGGCGCAAATTTTCCTTTGTACTCATCCTGATGAGGAAAAATGTGTCGAAGGACCGACTGACTGATTTCGAAAATTCTGACTCTGACTCTTTTGTGGAAAGCACAAATTATTCTTTGTTGATATAGTTTACCATGACAAATGGAAACCATTCTCTTCTCTTCAATTAATGTCAATTGATCAATTCGCTTGTTGAGACACTCAACATAACTCAAGTCAGCTTCTTGGATGATTCTCAAGGAAGGTATCTTAACTTCAGCAGGTCTGACTGCTTCTGTTCCATATATTAGCAAGTATGGCGTAGCTCCAATCGACGTTCTGACGGTCGTTCGATTACCCAAAAAAGTGTATGGCAACATTTCAGTCCAACCTCGGTGATTGTCAATAATTATCCTCAGAAACTTCTTGATGTTCTTATTGATGACCTCTACAACTCCATTCATTTGAGGACGATAAGCGGTTGAGTTTTAGCTAGTAATATTAAACTCCATCCATAAGTGGTGCGTCGAAGGCCAGTTTCAAGTTTACTCCGATGCCAAATTCCTGACTGAAAAGGAAGTATTAGTAATGACTCGGGGACACTCCCTCTGGAGCGGGCGGGTATACAGGAGGCTCTCACGATCCGGAGGAGATCCACAACCTATTTCACCAGGCATCGCTTAGAGGGACAGCCCGTACGTTGGGACGATACAGCGAGGAAAGTGGTCGAGCGAGTTCTACGCATACTCGTCCCCACGCGGGAATCTCGATCACAGATCGATAGGCGGGCGCCCTCCCGCTAAACAGGCCCCATGGAGAAGGTTCGAGTCTGGGGCGTGTAGGTTGACATTGCCTTGCCAGCTATCCGCCGGTTCTATACGGCGAGAGTGCCAGATGCTCCGCAGCTCCACATACTCAAACCAACCCCGAGTTTGACTACCTGTGGGCAGTAGTGAAGGGATGGTCAGTTTTCTGAGCAACGCAGCCACTGAGAGAGACCACCAAAGAGGTGGATAGCCCCTGCACCATTCAGTCGATGGAGAGGGTTTGCAGATTGGGTCATGAGCCGAAAGGGGGCCACCATCAAAAGAAGCCCCGCCAACCTAACACGTTACGTCGTGAGTTCTTTGGATGATCGTCGTCAAATGCATTTCCCCATAGCGCTGACAACACATAGTCACTTGGGATCGAGACAGTGTTGATAGCGACGATGATTGCCAATTCGAGTCGCACATTCGCGTGGATTCTCCAGGGCAGTCAGCACGAGAGGGAATTGCAAGGTCACTACTACCTACCCTTCCGTGTATGATGTTGTGCCCTTTGGCAGCGACGCAGGTGTATGCCCATATGGCACATAGATTAATTTGATGATCCACGCAGGGCACGTGAAGTCGGGCCTCATCAGAAGCAGAGGCCCAAGTGAGTTGGCCCCAAATAGAGGGGCCCAGTCCAGAGCTGCCACCAATTGGGAATGATATGGTAGACACGGTAAGCCCAGGCCCGACACGCTGACAGGCGTCATAACACTACCCCGGTCGAGTATATCTAGGGGTAAGTAGCATAGCCCCGAGCTCCACTCTCGCCACACGCCCCTCACCGTTACTGGCCTCTGCTGCTAGGGTCCAGAAATAGAGGCACAAATGGCCACTCTTCTGCAATCATATCCAGCCGTGAGACGTGGAATGCAGAAGAAGTCTATTACTGGTGGAAGCGCGTATGGAGAGGAAGATGACAGCGGAAAGATTGCTGAGTTCACCCGGCCTAGATGCATTGAGTTGAGAGTGTGTAGCCCGCCCAGCCCCTTCCGGTAGATGTGTCGACTCTTCAGGCTGCAGTCGCAGTCTTCGTTGCATACATCGACACGATCCTAGAGGCCGAGAGTGGCCGGAGCCTGTCGAGCAGGTTGAGAACGTATTGGCGGGGCACCTGTTGCTACTTCAGACATTCAACCACCTTCCCTCGAGAGAGTTTCAAGAGGCGTAGGTAGTCGATCAGAGGATGAGGCGCGAGCAAGGGAAGAAGGTAGCACGAGAGGAGAGATGGAGGCCGCGAGGAGGCCTCATGTGAGCGGAGGACACCACCAATCAGTGCATGCAGATAGCTGTTGGGGCGGCGTCTAGTCCCGCAATGAGAGAAGCAGACTGTACTACAGATGGTACGGTTTGTTGTTGAGGACATCACTGAGCTGGGTGTCCAGATTGCTGAGGACACCACTGAGGGTGTCCAGATTGCAGAGGATGTGGGTTGGGGAAACAGGGACCCAACAAAGCTTGATGATCGACGGCGCATGAGCCACAGGTTTCTTTACTACCCCTCTAATCTTAGATTTTTTTTATGCATTGGGGACAATGCATGGCTTTTTGTTGGGGGTGGGGTAAATGGAAAGTGAGTGTTGGGTGAAGTATGAGTAGCCCAACTCACTATTCCTCTTTTGGGGTTTTCTTGCCTGCGTTCTTTTTCCCTAAAAGGACTGATTGATTTTTTTTCGTTGAACCGGCGCCATGTTATATATTTTGGTACATGTTTAATGCTAGAGATGATGCTAAAATGACCTATCCTGAAAACTTGAAATTAAACGGCATGACTAGGCATAGTACTGACAATTGTGTGGCTTAAGCGTGAAACGAGTTACACCATTGAATTACCCTAGAGACTTTATTCGAACTAGTGTCAATAATCTTGGTATAGTGATGACATTCAAGTTGAGAGTGAGGAAATTTCGAATAGTCCACTATCGGGACGAGATAGAACAATGCCTGTTCGTCCTGCTAAAGTAAGCTGTAATAAACAATTAGGAAGTATCATGGCCTTTTCAAGAAGCCCATTTTATAACCCAAATAAAAGAACCAATATGAAAGTATCCGTCTTTGATCCAAATAATTGAGCTTAATTAGACCTTTCTTTTTCCACCCACTGATATTTCGGGGACAATGTGTTGGCCCTGGTCCCTCCTGGACATGTGCACACTCAACTGATTCCAAAGCATACGTTGAGGGTGGCTATACAGTACAACAACCTTCGTTTGGCCCTGACCACTTGGGGTATGTGTACCTTGGACTATGGCAAAAAGCCATGAGTGAGGGTGGCTATTATAGGAATGCTTGGAAAGTGGGGTTGAAAGAAAAAAGAGAGAGAAAGAACAAGTAAAGTGACAGAAGTAGTTGAAAGCAGAAATTAAAGAAAAGAAAAAATCAAGTACACAAATGAAGAAGAAGAGAATTGAGCCAAGGAAGCGTATGAGAAACTGGGCGGAGAGATAAGATGGATAAGATGATAAAAAGGGAAAGGTTTAGCAATATGTCAAGGAGGGCAAAAAAGTCATCACGGATACTAAAAATGTACCCTACCTGACCCTGAAGCCTATGTTAAAAGCTAAAAAGTCCTATTGTGATCCCTAGTTGTTAGCAAATTAAGGCAGTGAAAAATTAGGGCAAACAAAGCTTATGGCAATAGGTATAATGGGTGTGACTTTGTTATGAGATGGGAGTGTGGAAATGTCTACTGAACTCAAACTGAAATCATTGTGTGTGAAAAATGATGTGATTTTGTCTAAAGTGAGGAATTAGTTGAATACCAGAATTTGGTTAGCACTCGGTGAGAAATTGAAGAGGATAGGTGTGTGTAGTGCATGGTGAGTCTGTGTCATGTTTGCATCCACAAACAAGTGAAGTCAAGCCTACTATTGATAGCCTGCATTAGATTGTGAGGATTACCGGGATTGATAGCCAAATGATGCAAAGGATTAAAACATTGAATCTATTGTACAAGATTGTTTGTAGTGCGTCATAGTGGTCGCTTGAGTTACAAACAACGAATTTAAGTTGAGGGTGTTGATATACGTGGCTTCACGGTATAAGTAATACTTTTTCCTTTAAGTGGTAGGGTGTCCGAAAAGCCTTTTTTGTGTGCTAATTTTGATTATATAAGTTTCGCTTGTTTTGCAGGAAATCTGTCAAAGCTGAATGCGGGAATTTTGAGCGGAAAAATGCAGAAGAGACCACCTACGAGCTATGCGTCCGTCATGCTGTTGACGGTCCGTCCTGCGGGTCGTTCGGTGAAGATCAAAGAGAAGTGATCCCAAGTACCAGCTTACAAGAGTTGAAGTATTTTGAAATGAGACCCTCGACGGACGTTGTGCTATGACGGTCCGTATACTTACCAATCGAGGGGAACGAAGAAAGTAGCAGAAGAAAAAGTGACGTTAGTGGGGTTTAACAAGGTCACGGGGTAGAGTAAGGAAGTGTTTACAAGATATGGGACGACGGATCCATGACGGTCCGTCATGACCACGACGGGCCGTCAGGCATGGTCCGCGACCCAGCGAGTTTTGGCAGAATTTCCAGCAATTAGAATTATTGTGTAATAGATTTTTATTTTTATATAAATAGTGTCGAAAAACCTTTTAGGTTTGCTTATTGGGAGCTTCTACAAGTGATTTTGGTGATTGATCAAGCAATTTTTCGGACTTTACTCTTTCTCATGAGTAAGTACATGAATTTCTATTGATATATTTGAATATTGTGTTTATGGCTATGAGGAACTAAAATCCAAAATAGGGGGGGGGGTTTGTGGGAACATAGGAAGATAATGAGATAAACCTAGCTTAAAAAACAATTTAGAATAGTGTCTTGCATTGTATTAATAATTCTTTCGCTTAGAAGCTTTTGTAACGGATGATCAACGTTTTAGAAACTCGCCCTTAAGGACTACTTGCGGACCCAAGGAGGTAGATAATAGGAAAAGAATTATTAACCATAGATTTAGTGTATCATATCTAATAGGCTAGTATTGTTGGTACGAAGGGTAATAACCTTAGTCAAATATAAAATAGATGTTAATATGAGGGTAAAGATAAGGGTTCGGAAAGCAAACACCCGTAAGCCGGAGAGGTGCGGAGTGAGATTTTCTAGATGCCGGACCAAAGGATTAAAAATACATAACTTAATCACTTTTGCATGCAGATATAGGAAGAATTGTTATAGTTAGGAATTATCAAGTTATTGAACCTTGTGGGAACACGTAAACCCTAGTTACTTTGATTATTGATTAAAACCCAACTTCAAAATGTTTTAAGGGTCTCTTTCAATTTCAGTAGTATTTTTACCTCATTAGGAAAATACAAACCCCCCCCATGTTTATGTTTTTACTTCTTAAGGAAGTTATCAACCGAACAATAGTAATAAACAAGTGTAAAGTGAAGTCTAGACTATTTTCTCGTGGGGAACCGATCCCCACCTCATTAGTTGGGTTATTTACTTGACGCGACCGCTTTACTTCTTATTTGAGAAGTAAGTTTGAGCGTATCAGTACCGCAAACCTCATTGTGGATTTGTTCAATAAGCATCACAGCTTCAGCATCATCAATACATTTGAGAAAACCTACATCTTGAGTCTTCCTATAAAGGATTTCTCCACTTTGAAAGAAGTTGAGGGTCATATGTTGTATCGACTTCTTCTGGTTTAATGTGGCCTTCTCGGGATATGTCCCAGACTCTAAATACTTCTTTATATCAAAATACTATGGCAAACTGTCTGGTTCCACTTCTACATGTGAACAATGGACTTGATGTTCTTTTAGCTCTATATCCAGAGGATCCATATAATCAGTATCCGGGTGTTTAATCATTGAATCAATGGTGGAAATAGCACTGACTAACTCTTTCTGTGTTCTGGGAGTGTGTTTGAATTAAATTTGGTGAAATCTTTTACACAACTTTTGTATATACTACACGTATGGTGTAATTTTTGGGTTTTTCATGGCTCATTCTCCTTTAACATGATGAATCAACAAATCAGAATCTCTGATAAATAGAAGCTGATTAAAATTCATATCGAAGACCATCTTCAACCCAAGAATGCATGCTTTATATTCGGATATGTTGTTTGTGCAATTAAATAGGAGTTTGGGGGCCACTAGATAGAGCTGACAAGATTCTAACACTAAAACAGATCCAATACCTCTTCCTTTGTGACTAGCTGCTCCATCGAAGAATACTCTCCAACCAGGGTATGCGTAAGAAATATCTTCACCTATATATGATATTTCTTCGTCGGGGAAATAAGTATTTAGCGGCTCATACTCTTTATCGATAGGATTTTCTTCAAGATGATTAGCTAAGGTTTGTGCTTTTATCGCCTTCTGAGTCACATAAACAATAAAAAATTCACTCAAAAGCATTTTCCATTTACCCGACTTTCTGATCGGCATCATTTTTTGGAGAATGTACTTTAATAGGTCTATCCTAGAAATGAGGTATATGGTATAAGAAGACAAACAATGTCTTAACTTTTGAGCAATCCAAGTCAAAGCACAACATGTTCTCTCCAGAAGAGTATAATGAGCCTTGTATGGAGTGAATTTCTTGCTCAAATAATAAATAGATCGCTCTTTTTTCCTTGTTTTGGCATGATTTCTAAGTACACACCCAAATGCGTTATCTGAGAAAGATAGATATAGCAACAAAGGACTCCCTTCGCGTGGAGGAACCAACACCACCGAATTGGATAAATAGTTCTTGATACCATCAAAAGTAGTCTGACATTCTTTAGTCCACTTTGTCAAAGCATCTTTCTCCAACAGCTTAAAGATAGGCTCACACACCACGGTGGAATGAGAAATAAATCGACGAATGTAATTTAACCTACCTAAGAAACTCATAACTTCTGTCTTCGTCCGTGGAGGAGGTAACTCTTGTATCGCCTTAATCTTGGAAGGATTGAGCACAATACCCTTTATGCAGACTATAAATCCCAACAAATTGCCAGCTGGCACCCCAAAAGCGCATTTAACGGGATTTAACATAAAGTTGTAACGACGTAGATGATCAAAGAACTTCTTTAAATGCGTCAAGTAGTTTGAACTCTCGGGGAATTAATGATGACATCATCTACATACACCTCAATTTCCTTGTGAATCATGTCATGAAAGATGGTTGTCATAGCCCTCATATAAGTAGCACCTACATTTTTGAAACTAAATGGCATCACCCTATAATAATATATACCAAGGGCGTAATAAAATCTGTCTTTTTTGCATCTTTTTCATCCATCAGGAATCGGTGACAACCTGCGTAACAATTTGCAAAATGATTGCATTTCATGCTTCGTACAATTATAAATAAGAATGTGAATGTTCGGCAACATAAAATTATCCTTTAGGCTTGCTGTGTTGAAATCTTTGTAATAGACACAATTTTTGATCTTTCCATTTTTTTTGGTAAACAGAACAACATTGGTCAACGAAGTACTAATCAAGATTCAATCTGTTTGGTAATGTATTTTTTAATATTTAAACTTATATTGGGTTTGAACTTCCGAGTCTTCTACTTTATCGTAGTGAACCCCATATTAATCGGCAACTTGTTAGACACAACATTGGTACCCAGCCATAGCATGTGGTTGTATTCCCAGATGAACACATCGATGTATTCATTAAGAAAATGAATCAGATATTTTTTTTGAGCTTCATTCAGATGGACATTGATTTTGACCTCTTTTACACACTCTTGGTCTCCCAGATTCATAGTCCCAATTTCTTTCAAATTCGGCTTATGTCTAATGTCAAACTTCAAAAATTCCTCAGCAACATATTCTGGTATCTCATCGTCTTCTTTAGACTCTTCATCTTCGTCATCACCTGCCTCAGTTGGTTCCTTTAGCTCATGACATGACATGACATGACATTGACAGGTTTTAAATTCAAAGTACTGAAATCATAAATAAACGAAGTTAGAAACGTAAGATAAGCAAATAAGAAAATAAACAAGTTTTTGATAAAAGAGACTTCCATTCAAATTGGAAAATAGTGCAAACTTTTTCCATGGAAAAAGTCTATGTTGCCTTTTTAAACATTACGGGCGAATTTCAAAATTCAAATAATTAAAGAAACTGCAAAATAGTGAGTCTCGGGCCTCTTCCGTACTACCGTCAATTTCCAAAACACGCATAAACAATGTCCTTCTACCATGATATTTGGGGAATCAAGATTGGTCTGGAGGTACAGTTCTACAACTTCTCTCCTGGCTCAACATCACGGATACCTGCTAGTTCGACCTCATCCTCTATGATAGCATCAATCTCTTCAAAAAGACCATAGATTTCTTCCCCAAGGCCATCACGATCAGTATACTCTCATACTGGAAATGACTTGTACAGATGAGGGATTGTCCTAGTCAACACTAAATTACCATTCTTCTTTATCTTTACCTCATCATCGGTGGGGATGAACCCCAAACAACACCTTTCTCCTTTGATGGGAACTTTAATAGGCTCGAAGATTCCTTGGAAATTTCTTCCTAATCCAAAACCTTGATCGAATCCATTCTTGAGTATCACCGTAGAAATCATCTTGTAAACAAAGTCCATAGGAAGCTGTGGGGCCAAGTCATCACCGGTTAACCAGCTCCACCGTATAAAAATTAGTGCCTCCAAAGACTTCATCTATCATTGGCGCGTGCCCACCTGAGTGGTTTCCTTTACCGTGAATAACCAATTCTTGCTCCTTCCAAACAATCTTTATCAGCTGATGAATGGTAGAAGGCATGACCCCAGCCATGTGGATGAACGACCTTCGCAGAAGAAGGTTGTATCTAGTGTCGATGTCCAGGACCTGAAACTTTGTATTGAAATTTGTAGGACCCATCTGAATGACAAAGTTTACCTCCCCAAGTGTGTATCTCTACACCCCATCGAAGGCTATAATGTTTTCTTTGTTTTGTTCAAGCTTCCTAAATCAAACCTTAATAGACCAGATACATCATATACCAATACACATTTTATAGACCTTTCTTGACATATGATAGTGACATGCAAAGCTTTGTTGTGCATTATCCCTTCGAAGGGAAACTCTTCATCACAGAAGACGATCCACTATCCTCAAGTAACCTGGTTGATCATGGATGCTACATTGTCGTTGCTGGTGACCACAGGCACATATGTATCATCCAAAGACTTTATCAAGGCCTGCCTAGATGTGAAGTAATTAACACGTCCCACACAGAAATTTAAGCCTGGGTTTCTCGAAATGTTTAACAATTGGCCTTCTTTTTCCCTCCATGGGACAACTCATATTGTGTATAAAATCTGCCAGACCTGGTCATACCCTGAGCTAAAGCAGTTTCGATCACAAACGTTGTCCTAGTGGGAGTTTCAATTTGCACCAGGACAATAACCTTTGTGGGTGTCAAAATCATGAACTCCTTCCTTTCATTGATGCTCAAAGAAGACATCTCCCATTACAACTCATCATGAACAATCATAACTATCGTCTTTGTGCTTGAGGTTAATACAATTCTCAGTATCATCGCCAACACTATTGTAGTGATACAGATATTTTTGATAAGGTCTATAAAATTTTGATCTAGTGTCCATTGGCTTGGGCCCACCTGGATGGATATAACATGCTGGTAGGGCTGGGAATAAACACTGGAAAACCAAAACACCGTACAGAACCAAATTGTTTTGGTATTTCGGTTTCGGTTTTTCAGTTTTCAGTTTGATATTCGGTATATGTTTTTATATTTTTGATAATTCGGTTTGATTTTTGGTAGTATTGTGTGTATTCGGTATTCAGTTTACCAAAAATATGTTATATATAGAGATATTATATTCTATTAATTAGTAATGGTGTTAATAATAAATAGTTTAATTGCAAATAAAAAATTAAAAAGTGAAAGACATTTTTTGAAGTCAATTTTTAGCAATTAAGCTGATGGAAAAACTAACCAAACCATTTAAATTTTTTTAAGCCCAACTAAGCAGGCCCATTTAAAACAAAAAACGAACCGAAATAATAAAACACCGAACAAAAAATAAAAGTTGAACGAACCAAATTATTTTGGTTAGGTGTGTGGTAACACATTCTACCAAGAACGGAAAACCAAAAAAAAAACAACAAAAACCGACCGAAATATGAATGTATTCACCCCTATTGCTGTAGTTAATTTTCTAAACTTTGTTTTGGCTTTCCACCAGCGCATTAAAAGTTCTAGCTGGCATCTGATGACAACTTTGGACATTAGGACGGGGAGATTGATATCATGGATTAGAATTTGTTTTGTAATTTTACAGTGGAGCTTGGTATTTTTGGGAGGTATTTGGGTAAACTGGAGCTTGGGCTTGATATACTAGGGGAGACTCTCAATAATTTGACTACACGTTGGTGCAGTTGAGAGCGACATTTGGGTAATGATTAGATGGAGTTTGGTAAACTTGAGGGAAATTTTATTACATGGGAGGTGGAGTTTGATAAACGGAAGGGGGGGTTCATTTTAATAAGTGGAAGGAGGAGTATTTTGATAATAGGCCTGCGTGTAACAAGCTTGGTATAGACTTTGCGAAGGTCTAGAACGACCTTTGTACGATGATGATCTTCTCGGGGTCTTCTTCCCCTCATATGAAACAACTGACACATCGTCTCTTCTCTTTTTGAACAAGCCTGATGACTTGGGTGATGCAGCAACACGGACAATCTTCCAGATTTTCAATCCATCTTTGATAGTGTCACCTTTTTTGACTATCTCGACAAATATTTCTCTAACAAGTAGCATGATTTAGTCATAATTCTTGGGTTGTTGAAACCTCACTAATACCTCAAGAATTTCTTTTACATACATGGGAGGCCAAACTCTAGATGCCTCCTTTTTCTATTTGTAAGAAAACTCTCTGTAGCTTTCATTAGATTGATTCTTCATCTTTTTTAAGGAATATGGATCAAGCACAATATCTAAGTTGTAAGCAAATCACTCAAGGAAGTACTTAGCCAAGAATTCCATTAGGGAAACTATCTTTCCTCGTGAGATGTAACCCATTCCAAAGCTTTTAGGCTCAAACTTCGGCTAAAAAGCTGCATCAGTACAAGTACATACCTCCCAACTTCCACGAGCTGGTCTTAGTAGGCCCTTAGATGCACTAAGGGGTTCCATATTCCTCCAAAGACGTCAAATTTTAGCACTTTGAACCCCTTTGGAAGGTCAAAATTCTTGTGAATGCATAGGTCTTCATAGTTCAATCCGGCGACCATAGGAAGGCATTGTATCTCCTTCATTGCCCTTCGTATCTCCTCTTTTATATCTTACTTAGTTGCTTCTTCTTTGAACATCCACTCTCTTTCCTACTCCTCATAATGGTCGAGCTCAGAACCATTCACGTCGTTCTAGTATGTAACGGGAATTTGGAAGGAGATTTTTCTGGGTATTAGTGGAGCAACGGAAGGACTTAGGGCGTCTTGAGTAGCTTGGTAATTTTGAGAGTAGCTTTGGGGATTAGTCTATTTATTTTTGTTATGGAGGGATGTTTGGGGATGGAATGTATTTTGGTTTTGCGGAGGTGGAGTGGTTTATTTATTGGAATTTTAAGAGGGAAGTGGTATTTGGGGATTATTATTTTGAGGAGGGTATGGGGTTTGGTTTGAGTCCAATGCATATTGAGGATTTTAGGCGGTAAAGTCGATGACTTAGGGGTTTTGACGCAGGAGTGGGTGGCGGGTTCTGAACCTATTCCTTGTTTGAAGAGGGAAAGTACAATGGAGGCCTTCCAACTATCGCAGTGTTGACAGTAAAACTTGGGGGAGGCAGATCCTGTCTCCTTTGCATTTCCACCCTCATCTCGGCAATCTACTACATTAGCTGCATAATCAGTTCATTCTGATATTCTATGGTGGTTAAGCCACCACAAAGTTAGTAAGACTAATTTCTTCGTTGTTGTCCCCAATTATTGCTTTCCTCTTATCTAGTGAAGTAGTGATGATCAGCCAGTTTAATCAACACACACTAGTTTGTAAGTACATGTGGAGTAAAACAACTCAAAGGCACATTTGTTAATTTGACTTAAGAATACACAATGTAAGATATCACCTAGAGAATAGATAAACACACAAAATTTATTTTGTTTGAGGACATGCTAATCCACGAGTAAAGGGGAAACTGATTTTTTTAACAAACTGGAGTTTGCCATTTTTATTTTGAATTATCTCAAAAAGGTAAAATCATGTTAATATAAGGTATTTTTTGCTGCATCTTTTTCGATGTCCCTTTATTTGAGCCTTATATTCCCTTATAGAATGAAAAGAGGGAGACTAAAATTTTTTTAAGATAGGGATGGGCCTTGAAAGGCTACCAACGTATCTCACAATGAGAATTCACGTCCTACGTAGTTCGAATACAAAAGAAATACTTGTTTTCATTCCTTCATTCTCCAACTGTTACCAGGAAATTGAAAAAAAAAGCTTTTGTAAGATAAAAAGGTGGCCCATGTCAGACCTTCTTCTTGTTGCTACTATATCAGTCACGGGGAACAAAATCGACTCAAATCTTTCTTATGTTGACAAGGTCTTCGACATCTTAAAGAAAATTGAGGCATTTGCCGAGGCTATGATATGTAGCGTTATGATAAGAAAAAGGTTTCAAGATGTCTACCCCAATGGTTTTGGGTTTTTTGTCATCGTCTTGGATAGAGGCTAAAACCCCATTTTAAACTAAACTAGCAATGACTTCCTGAATAGTGTGAAATAGTGACATATAAACTTTGTGTGCTTAGTGACTAGCTCATTGGGCTCCATCCTGTCACAGGTGAGGACGTTGTTGCATCCCCACATATGCGGGATGTTCCTAGTGTTGGAAAAGTTTAAGATTCATCCCTTAAGCTGCATACATTCCTCTATTGTGTGTCCACGCTTGTTCTGGGTGTAGGCACACATATTTTGAGAATTTTCACGCCCAAATCCTAAAACAATTCCCTCATGAGGTTTCAAGTTTAGATGCTTGTACAAGAGAACGCAATACACAACCTTCCTCCTACACTATGTGTCAGGTCATCAGCCGGGAGAGTGATCTATTTGTCTCCTCCATGTAGACGACCCAGAAAAGGAGGCGTATAGACAATTTCCTTGTCGATTTATTCCCCAGTTGCTCTAGGGTGAGTGTCGTCTGAACCATTTTGGTCCTCTAGATCAGGGATAGAGTATTTTCTGCGCATCTTCTGAAGTCTGGCGATCATGTCCCAGTTGAAAGCTTTGTCCTTCCTATGCATTTCGACCTTACTTCATGGCAGTAAATTCCTCCATCTCCACCGCCAATTCCTCGTGAAGTACTACATTTCCGGCTAGGACATTTGTGGCGGCTAGATTTACCTCTGTTTCTCTTGTTTCCATTTGTCGAGTCTTCCATCGGAGTATCTCCAACTTCTAACCCAGATCCTCCCTTTCTATATCGATGATTTCTTTTTCTTCATCTTTGCAGCCAAATCCTCATTCGGTGTCGCAGTTGTTGCATTATACACTACTTTGCACATTTCAACTTTGAGTCATTCTTCTCTAATTTCTTGCGTAATTTGTTGCATTTTTGTCTGCAACTCATTTCCAACAGGTTCCATGTTGATACTCTCACCTTTTTCCATAGCTGTGATTTTGCTTTTCTTGAGATGATAGATTAGTGTTTTAGGATTTCGATACTAGAAATTTGCTTTTCGGTTAAGTAACTCAAGACTCAGAAAATTTGATAATTTTTTTTGTAATAGTCACTTTTATATATTTTTTGGATAATTTTTTACAAGGAGTGAGTTAACAACGTCCTCATTCAAAGCAACATAGCTTATAAGTATATAGAAAAATATCGTGTCCTCAACATGCTTGTGACCTTTTTGTGTCAAGGGTAGGCCTAGTGATTTCAATGATGTATATGTCATTTGAAACATTCCATTGTTTTAAAAACGAAATTTATACAAAATTTATAAATGAACTTAATGGGGATACACAATAGGGTAAATGGGATACAAATAATCAGTCCCACGGAGCGGTACAATCTTAAACTAAGTTTCCATATAAGGTCCTTCAATATCGACGTCTTCTCTTCTCCAAATATCAGCGCCTTTGGAAGGACTAGTGGTTTGTACAATTCTTTCTTCGACTAGAACAAACTATTAAACTCCCGTTCCCGAAGGAACAATGATTTTTCGAATAACATATACAACCTTCAAATTTAAACATGTAAGCATGATTGTCCGATTAGGCCGTCGGCCCTTTTGGATTGTAGAAGGTATATCTAATGGACTCAACACGCCTTGGGTGTTAAGCCATCTTAGGTTAATGTGCTACTTTCGAAATTTGGTTTCTCTCTATCTTAGTTTGACTAGGAGTGAGTTTCATTTATAGTGGAATAGTGACGTAAGCGAACTACATGGGCTGGAACATTTAACAACCGGTTACTATCAAGTAGCCAACTACATTCGTCCCCCGAGAAAGATTTTGTTAACAAACGAGTGCACCCGTATAATCGTCCTTTAAGTTATAAATAAAAATAATCGTCGTTTGATGGAAGATGTTATTCCACGAGTGCAACAGTTTTAAAAATACGATAAAAATCAATTAAGCAACTATTTCACATAGCCAAATGAGTTTACTTTTAAGGTTAGAATCTGTCAAATTCCCAGTGGAGTCGCCATTCTGGTTTAATCGGAAAGAAAAATATTTATATTGTTTGACTTGTTAGAGTCACCGCTTAATTTTAAAAAAAAAGATCAAGAAAACTTAGTTTTCAGAAGATTTAAACAGAAAACCAATTGAAAACTATATGGGGGTTCGAGGATTCTTATTTATAATTTAGGAAGGTATTTAAGGCATCTAAAATATCTGTTAATAAGGTTTCTCAACAACTAACTTGTTTGGCTAAAATATCTAATTTAATTTTTGATATAAGAAATTATTTAGAGTTTCTTTGAAACTAATGTATTAATTTTTCTATATAAGTGAATTTTATTTTGTAAATTTTATTTTAAGTTATTTACTTTATTTGATTAAGTCGTTAAAATATAGTTGTGTCTTGCGGGGATGTGGATTCTTTATCCCGAAAACTAGCGATAAATAGTGTCAAACAAATAAATGAAAAGGCCAGGAAAGAGGTAGAGAGAGCTGGGTCCAAATCCGGTTTCTGTTCTCTTTGATCGATGTTTTGATCCATATTTGGGCCTTTGGCCTGTTCAAATTCTACATGTCCTAAACTAACAAGATAATACTAATACAAAGAGGGATTAGTCCCAAAAATAACAAAATACAATATTTTTAAATAAAAGGCTTAGGTCCAACTTCTTCAAATCTCCTACTTCTTTGTTTGCGCGTATTCTTCAATTTCAAGACCTGTTCGTTAATTTTAAAGCTTGACTCAATGAAGGTATTGTGCCTTTTGTGGCTCTGTCGAAATGCAAGGAAAAATAAGAATTCTTGGTGAACTCGGGAAGATTTTTCATGCAATTAAGAGATAAAATGTAAGTAAGGCCCATAACAGTTCATAAGAAAAACAGGAAATAACACACACACTCACAGACACACACACGCACACGCACACGCACACGCACACGCACACGCACACGCACACGCACACACACACACACGCACACGCGCACACACACACACACATACGCACGTACACACAAATAATATATATAATATTTTTTTTATATAATAGCCGAAAGGGAGATAGATCAAAAAAGACCATTTATAATAACGAAAAAGATTTAATCAATGAAAACTAAGTGTCTGGCATACATGTGATTTGCGCTAACAACAATAATTTTCAGCCAAAACAAACCATAATTAACACATCTCTGACCTATTCTAAAGAGCTTTAAGATAAAATGGGCGAAACTAAGGTGACGTAATGGAGCCAACAAATATACTTCAACAAAATTTTAAATTTATATTAACAAAGAAAGGTTAATCAGGACAAATTTTATGAGCAATTTTTTCAAGGCGCCTTTTGAAAGAATATTAAATGCCCAAGTTGGTGCTATGTACAAACAGATGTCACAACCCTTTTGCCATAAAAAAATGGTTGAATACATTTAAATGACTATTGAGAGTGGCCGGACAAAAACCTAAAATGGAGAGACAGGCCACCTAAGTCTACCTGAGTAATGCTACTAATTTCACATCTAACAATTAAAACAAGTCGTACTAAATTTAATTTTTTTTAACATTTATATATATATAGATATATATATATATATATTATAATCTATTATAATAATTATTATTTTAACCACGAACTACATATGCAACTCCTGACTGCAACTAAATCGAAACAATAGGTAGCATTGAAGAACAATATGCGAAAAACTATGACAACTAATTTACGAGATACAAGAGGAGATATGTTAAGAACACATTATCAACTTAAGCTAGAGGAAAAGTGGTGTTTGACTCAAACTATAAAAAATATGGGATTAATAATAGAAAATATTTAGTCACAAGATGGATGCAAGAATAAAGGATAACCAACATAATAACTAAAATTTCAGATTTCGACTACCAAAAAACAGCAAAACTAATAAGCTCATATCTACAAATAAAAGAAGACAATATGATTTTCATGGTCACACATTTTTTATGTTCTTTCAACAAAATAAAGACATAACAGTATCATTACTATGAAGCAGCATACGATGAAACTCAAGGTGAGCACAATGATCAAGAACCCAGAAGAAATATACAAATGATTTTTATCCTAGGCAGTGAATCACTTTGAGACCAAAGTCTTCACTACTATTTCAAAAAATAAGATGTAGAAGACAACTTAAGCTCAGGGCGAATCATATGAAATCATCTCGAAAATTAAAAAAATATATAACTAAGAGTTTTTTACCTTATTATGGGCAGAGAAATAGGGACAACAAGCAAAGAAATCTCCTTTAACAACCACAACAAAATTCTGACTGGAGTAGCGATCAAGAGATCCAAATAAAATATCAAACTCAAATCGAAATCAGTTCCCTTCTAGATCTTTTATATTTTTTAAGTATGTATTATACTATCTTTTGCTTAAAATGATTTTCGTATTTGCTTTGCTCCAAAGATTTCCAATTAAAATTCCCTAACCCAAAGAAAATCTCCCAAAGCAACAAAATAATCCACAACCCCCTTAACTGTGAATAACAAAAACAAATATATAGAAGGGAAATTAGTGCTTACAGAAAGGAGTGAAAATATGAAAATCAGACGAAAGGGGAGCCATGAATTCAAAATCGTTCACTCTTTTCGCAAAACATCTTTTTTCTGAAATTTCAAACTATGCCAGAAAAGTAGGGGATGGACGTCTAGGATCAACCTCAATCGTCCATTGCGTCGACGTGGAGCGATCTCCCATGGCCAAGGACGAAACATGTCTGGAACCCTGCTGAAGGTGTTCGATGAAAAGGAGGATATGGAAGAGACAAAGAAATTGCATTTTCGCTTCCTTCCATCTATTTGATGGAATAGAGACGCATGTTGGAGCTTTTTGCAAACGTTGTTGGAGAGGATTTTTTGTGCCATCTTCACGCCGTTCCCCGTCTGTGAACTCGCTTCCATTTCATCTCGTGTGAGGTGCGCACAACCATCATTGTAGTCAGCCACGTGTTGCTTTGGAAAGTCGCAAACAATGCCACGTACTAGTGTTGTTGTCCAATTGCGCTGGAAATTCAG
The DNA here is from genome assembly GCA_027704765.1 of Solanum habrochaites. Taxonomy (NCBI): domain Eukaryota; kingdom Viridiplantae; phylum Streptophyta; class Magnoliopsida; order Solanales; family Solanaceae; genus Solanum; species Solanum habrochaites. Next base: position 31,039 of record JAKWJA010000614.1, read on the forward strand.
GGTTTCTTTTCTTTGTGAAGAAGATGGGTCGCGTCAGATTTATGGAGTGAGTTGGGTAAGGGAATAATCAAAGGTATTGGGTTGGGGAAAGATGGGATGCATATTTGAAATGGAAGTTGGTCTCTTGGAGTGGGCTGGGTCAAAATTTGATATAAAGAGAAGCGTGGTGGGTTGAAAAGAAATTAGAGAAAAGGCCAAAGGCTCTTAGAATCAAAAGGTTTAGCAAAATTAAATCACTTGACAAATACCGCTAAAATTAATAAATAAGAGGAATTAATATAGGTTATCTAATAATCTTCTCAATTTTAACGAAATAAGATAATCGACTTAATTGTAAATAATCAATCCAAAATGTACACTAACATATAACAAAAATAATTAGTAAAATATTTAAGCAAGGTAAAATCTTTTGAGACAATTTTTGAATAACCATAAAATATACTAATTGTAACATAATTATGGAAATCATATATAAATTATCAAAAGATGATATATATATCTAGATATAGATATATAATGTAAAGTTGTGATTGATTTTTTTTAAAAAATCTAACTGTTAGATTTGGCTAACTTTAGTAAATTCAATATTTCGAGTCATTTAGAATTAACAAGTTTGTCGGTTAATTCTTATTCAATACTCTTATGTATGCATAAAAGAATTTCAAAGTTACTAGCACGATTTTGAACAAAATGTCCCTTCGTGCTTGATTTCAATGGTTTTAATTGCATATGTTTCCATACTTAGTACATGTGGTTTGTACTTACCCATATGTTTTTTTATATTTCTACATATATGTATGTTCGAGCCATTGATGAGTAGAAGGCCATTTCAAGGAAGACTTGGATTCTTTCCTAAGTTATTGGTGAGTTCTCAAGTTCGAGGATGATGCTATTTTTCTATCTTCATTTGTATTGCCTATGTCCAAAGACACTTGTTCTTTCCTCATATTGAGACTTTGTTGTAATCCTATATATGACATATTGTGCTAGTATAAGGGCTATGCTCTCAATTTGTAATTCTCTATTAGATGGTTTCTATGTAATTCAAAATATTAGACTATGTTATGAACTGACTATATTGCATAAATGAAAAGTCTATGTAAAATCTATATATGAAAATGAGAAGTATAAGTATTCTTCACTATGTAAAGGTTTTAAATTTTCCGCAATTTCTCGACCTATGATATGTGATGATGTATGCTAAGGACATGTCTAAGGCCTCTTTGAGGACGAAGACGTTCGTTATGTCTAACTTGTGTTTCCCCGTCGTGGAAAACTTGGTATCAGAGCATGATGTTGAGTAATTGTAGGATTGATGTCTTACATAACAACATCTATGTCACACTTATGAATGAGAGGCTATATGATTCTTCGAAAATTCTCACCTTTTTGGTAATCTTGAAGTCGCGCCTCTAGAGTCTTTACTCTCTGTGTCTTTTTTCTTATAACCCTTTTATTGTGGTTATAGACTTTGAATACTAGAAGGGCAGCCAGAAGAATAGTTGAAGAACAGATAGATAATGCGGGAGTTACTTTCCAGTACAACCAAGCTCCTCATCAAGAGCATTCTCTTCAAGGTGACCAAGCTCTGATCTATCTTCCAGCTATGACGGATGCAGAGATAAGGTTGGTTTTTGTCAACTTGTCTCATGCCATGACTACTCAAGCCTAGCCATAGCTACTAAAGCTTAAGTTGTGGAGTCTAAACCAATCAAAGAAGTTTGACCCTGTGTGCAAAAATGTCATTACCATAGCTTCTTGCTTAAGGGACTTCACTAGGATAAACCATCCAATGTTCTTTTAATATAAGGTGAATGAAGACCCCAAAGACTTCCTTTATGAGGTCTACAATATCTTGTATGGTATGGGAGTTAATTCAAATTAGAAGGCCGAACTAGGAACATATAAACACAAGGATATTGCTCAAACTTGGTAAACTCAATAGAGAGACAATAGGGCTTTGAGAGCGGGTTCCATAACTTGTAAAGTTTTTAGGAGGGCATTTCCTTATAGATTTTTTCCAAGGGAGAAAAGAGATTCCAAAGTGGAATAGTTCATCAACCTTCGTCAAGGAGGTATGAGTGTGGTTCAGTACTTTTTGAAATTCACTAAGTTGTCTAAGTATGCCTCTTCTTTGGTGTCCAATTGTCACGATCAGGGAGCACCCTTTAGAACTAATATGGCCTACATGACCTCTGGGAGGTCTTATACTAGCCCATAGTTATCATTCATCGCATTTTCTTAAGTAAATTTAGCGAAAATTTAAAACTTTCATAGCACATCATGTTCTACAACATCACTTCCATTATATATATATAAAATACCATAATGAATAGTTAAAGACACTAGTCTCTTTTTGTCATCCTAGACTCAACATCCTTAGAATATAATAGGTATACAACCCTGTCATATTACTCACAGACTTCATTTAGGCATATCCAATAGTCATAATATCACATAAAAGCGTACATTTTGTTTTTCACCTATTTGGAACCACTTTACAGTAAGTACCCTTCCTTTTACAGTAAGTATATTTCCCTTTATAGTAACTCCTTTGATTCTTAATTCCTTAACCCTCCAAGTAACCCTTTAATGATACATTGGTGCAATGTATACATAAGTTCCCATTACACAACATACTCAAGAATCATCTTAAGGACATGAGGAAATCATGCATGCAACCTTCATTAACTCAAATCATGAAATCATGGAACCATCTCATATAACAATACATGTAATTTAAATTTGGCTCAACAAACTTTAAGGACAACATAGAAGATCTCATTACAAGACCACAGACAAGTCAAGACTGCTAATCATTATCATAGTAAGATACTAGTCATCATTAACATATTTGGACTTCACTTCATTAGGACATCATAGAACTCTCCTCACAATCCCATTCTAAGCCTACTTGTGCGATGTACATGTGATGTCCCATAACCTTACACATAATAAGTAAACATAAAAAGAGACTACAAGCCTTATGATGCACTTTATACATAAACAATACAAGCATAGACAACTTTATGCATGCCAAGAAATACCTTCATCATATGGACATCAAGACCCACATTATGCATATAAGGTAAGGACCACATGACATATAATCATTAAGACTCATATGTGCATATCATCACAACAAGTAGACAACACTACAATGTAATTCATAGGGAACATAAACATGATCATATACATTAGGACACCTTTCTAGAACTCCATTCAGGAGCTACTTGTGCAATGCATAGGTAAAGTCCTATATCATCACCTACACTAAGCAATTTCCCTTAGGTTATATTAGTAGAGTCTTTACTTTACTTTTATTGTCATTTTTACTTTAAGGAAACTATAGACTTATTCGACACTAATACCATGGGTGCTAACATGGAATTTGGTGTTATAGAGCCTAACACCAAAGGAAGTTGCTCTACCTTGCAAAAGAACATTAACACATGCTAGCATATTATGTGATATCCCTTGCTATATCCTACGGGGCAAGCATTGTTGATGGAACTTGGAGATATATATGAAACTCTCTTTATGCATATTTAGGCATTGTAGTTATCCATCTCGTGAGATTTATTGTGAAACTACCTTCCCACATTAGGAAGGGATACCCCTCAACTTCTAGTTCACTCAGTTCTAAGCTAAGTTCCCTTTATTAAAAAGCCATTATTATTATTACTTATAAAATTAGGATTTAGGATATTGACTCCCCATCTGTTTAGCTTATAGGTCGTAGATGAGAGTTCATCAACACAATTCAGGTGAGAAGACCTTTAACATGGACATAGAATATCGAAGAACAATCTACTTTAGGATACCCTTGAGAACACCTTTCAATAGCCCCTCTATTGATTAGATCATCATACATGCATAATGTACATGTTACATGTGTGTGTGTGTACATATATATTAACAAAACTTTCACATAAACACCCTTAGACCACACATGGTTTGTTAAAAAAACATCATTTCATTCATGCATAAGACATGTTCATATCTTTATCATGTATTCATATTCATGTACATAGATAACAAACCTAGGAACTATCCTATCAAGACACACATTTGCAATGCATAGAAAAGGTCCCTTACCCTTGTCCATACTAGTACACCTATCAAGTCATCCCAGTTAAGGGACACATAACATGCTTCATATACCTATACTTTATATGCATAGTAGTAGACAATAGTGCATATGAGAATACTCTTTTGAGACCACCAACAGCCTATAACATAATTGTAAGGCATGCATGAGGTTGTAAGTTGGTGTACATGGTACACATGATCACATAATGACTATCAAAAACACATTGAGGTAACCCCCTCTTGAGACCACAATGGACATTCAAGCATAAACCACACATCACAATTTAGCATAGGAGACAAAATAACATAACATTACATTCAAGGCTTCTAACCTTAGCTAATAACACCTTCATGTAGGGATACATAGGTAAGGGGTCATTAACCATTATGACTCATCAATGGAAGCACCTAACCCTAACCCTAACATAGTCATTCACATGCTTATAACATTAGCCACACGACCTAAATCATAACTAGAATGGAAAACTAGGCATAATGTTCGCATTGGGTGATCATCACCACCACTCATTCAAAGAACAATTTACTTGAAGGCCATGATCACATCACAAATATATTTACAATAATGTAAAAACCTCCACCATAAGTGGACCATGCCACAAAATTCCATACAAGGCCAATCATTAAGCAATTCTATAAGAAAAGTAGCGAAAGTAGGTTATGTTACCAATTCATCAACATTTGATAAACATTAATCAATACTCATCTTTCATATACAATTAAAGTAAAGGAAAGTAGCTAAATGTATCTTAACATAAACGAAATCATGCCTCATCCATCCTAAAAGTAAGATCACATTATGTATATTGCATTAATGATGGAAGAACATAGATCAATCTTACCAAACCTCCCTTTATTTGATCATCAATTATCAATACTCATGATTAATCATTGATACAATACATGGAAATTTCTAAAGAGATCATAACCTAAACGAAATCATACTTCAATTTCCCTAGAATAGAGATCATATCAAGTGCTTTACATTAACCAACAAATGAAGATACAAGAATATAGGTCAATCTCATTCAAATCTTCAAACCTTTATCCACATGGATTACTCATGAACAATTCACACTCAATTTGAGAATAAAACAATAGTAAAAGCTAATCATACATTATAGAATCACAATTAATTTAACACATAATTAAAATCACAATGCCCCTAACATAGGCTAATTTGAGAATTTAAGGGAACATGGGCTCATGATGTAATTGTATTAAAATTCATATTACGATCAGTACATTAACATCAGTCATCATAATAAAGATTTTGAAAATGTTTTGAGAAAGAACCCATGGCTAGATTGGAAGATTGGAGGTTTGATCATGATTTTTTATTGCAAACATTGGAAAGGACTCCTTTGAATAAAGGTTGACTAAGGATGAAGGATCACCATACCTTATTTTAGGCGAAAAACACTAAATCTTCATGAATAATGGAATCTCCTAGTTGTTCTTGAGCTTCATCTCCAATGGAGGTTTCTAGAGAGGTTTCTTTAGGAGGGAAGTCAAATTTTGAAATATAAAATGGGTTTGGGGTTTTGATTTTTTTACACTAACTTAGTATACACAAAAATTTCTAAATTAACCTCCTAGGGTTAGTTTAGGAAGTGGGGTGAATTTACCATACACCCCTTAATGAAATACTGCGCATGGTAGTTGGACTGAAGGCTGCATCGACGAAGCAACCTACACACCGTAGGCTCATCGATGGACCATTCTGTTGGCCGTCATTTAAGTCTGAGGCTTAGAGTTTGTTTATTTTGATCCTAGAATAATTATGGTACAATTGAAACCCATTGACGGGGCGTCACCACACCAACTGGACATTGTTTGCCAATCGTAGGTAGATAGTGCCAAGGTAGTGTCTAGGCAGACTTTGTGTCCTCCTTGAGGTCTTTTTTCAGGTCCCTTGGGGAGTCATGCCCGAGTGATTTCAACGTAAATATACTCATTAATATTTTAGGCACCTTCCACATAAGTTTCAACTAAAACAAACTTGTACAACATGTCAAGACACACCTAGATACACATGCACCTATCAAGGCTAACTTTAAAACGTCATCGGATGTTTTAGGACGTTTGACCTCTAAATGAGTTCAAATCAATCATGCATATCATAAAAAACTTTTAACATATTTAAAACCTCTTTAGACACATGTGAGTCTCTAATCACCTAAATTTATTTTGAGGGTCCTAACACTAATCCTAGAGATAAAATGAACCATTTTGTGACGAGTGTGTTTGATGATCTTATGAAAGAGTGTCATTCGTGATGCTTCATTACAATTTGGAAGTTTTTTGTTTGATGGTTCATGATAAAAAAGCTGAGGAGAGTAGGTTTAATAGGAATAATAGGGAGTTCTAGATGTCAAGGAACTATGCATGAGGTATTTTTAAGGGTAAGTTGGAAATTAAAGACAAGCCTAGGTTAAGGAAGAGGGTATCCATCCAAGTTAATTATAAGTTCCTCAAGGCTAGTAAGTGTAAGGTGTCTAACCCTAGGTCCTAAAGGGGAAAAAGTAGAAATTCACCAATTGAGAAACCTACTTGTACACAATGTGGTGAGAAGCACATGGGTGAATGTCTAGTTGGGACGGATAATTGTGTTGGGTGTGGAAAGAGTGGCCATAAGGAGAGGGATTGTCCATGCTTAAGGATAGAGGAAGGGAGATTAATAAGTCAGAAGCAAGCGGTCCTAGTTCAGATGCTCCTAAGAAGAACCGCTTCTATGCTATCCGCTCTAGGAGTGATCAAGAGGATTTTCTCGATAATATCGCCATTATGTTACAAGTCTTTTCCATTGATGTCTATGATTTAGTAGATCCCGGTGACACTTCATGTATTTCAAATTCCTTAGTGTCCATGAAGATTAATGTGTTACCCGATCAACTGATTGAACCTTTTTTCCGTTACTACCACAGTGAGTAACTTCGTTGTAGCTAGAAGAGTCTTTAGGGTTTGTCCTATATCATAGTCCAATAATGTTACATTAGTTGATTCGGTAGAACTCTATATGTTGGATTTTGATGTCAAATTGGTATTTGATTGTTTGCATTCTTGTTTTGCTTCCATTTATTGTAGAACAACGGTAGTTAAGTTATAATGTCCTAATGAACTCACCTTAGAATTAAAGGGGGAAACTCGATCCCTAGAGTTTAAATAATTTCATGTCTAAAGGCTTGTAAGATAATCTATAAGGGGTGTATCTATCATTTTGTGAGGATCTAGGACCTTGAATCTGAAGCTTCTCATGAAGAATCGATCACCATCATTAAAAGATTTTCCGAGTCTTTCCCGATACTTCCAGAAAGTCATCCAAAATGAGAGGATATTAGTCTGTTGGTATGAGTTGTTTCAAAATACGAACCCCATTTCAATTCCTTTCTTATCATATAACTCCAATTGAATTGAATGAGTCAAAGGCTCAAGTTAAAGATTTACTAGACAAAGGGTTAATAGAACCTAGTATTTCTCCATGGGGAGCTCTGGTGGTTTTTATGAAAAATAAGGATGGGTCCCTTAAAAAGTGCATCGGTTATCATCAACTAAATAAGGTCAACATTAAGAATAGGTATCCTTTCCTTAGGATTAATGCCTTTTTTTATCAACTCCAAGGGGAAAGATACTTTTGGAAATTATTTTAAGGGTAGGATATCACCAACATAGGGTGAGAGGTTAAAATATGCATAAAACAACTTTTCGAACTAGGTATGGTCGTTATGAGTTCCTAGTATCCTTTTTTGTCTAACTAATGCCCCAATGACTTTCATGTCCCTTATGAATAGAGTGTTTCAAAATTACCTACACTCTTTCGTAATTGTCTTCAATGATGATATCTTGGTATATTATAAGAGTGAGGATGAGCATATGAACCATTTAAGGGTAGTCTTTCAAGTCCTCAAGAAACATCAACTCTTTGCTAAAAATAGCAAGTGTGCATTTTGATTGAGACTTGTTGCATTTCTTTGTCATATTATCTAAAGTTAGGGTATCGAGGTCGATCTGAAGAAAACGAAAGAGGTTAAAAATTGGGCTAGACCTTTGTCTCTAACCAATATTCGAAGTATCTTAGGATTACCCTTGTATTATAGGTGATTTAATGATGGGTTTGAATCTACCGCTTCTCATTTGACAACCCTAACTCAAAAGAAGGTTAAGTTTTAAGGGTCTGAGGCTTGAAAAAGAATCTTCCAAGAGTTGAAAGTTAAGCTTCCCTCTGCTCCGATGTTAACTTTAGGGTACCATGGTTTTTGTAGTGTATTATGATGTTTCTTGAGTAGGTTTGGGTTGTATCATCATGCAACATGGTAAGGTGATAGATTATCACTCTAGACAACCCAAGGTGCAATAGAAGAACTATCCAACTGATGACCTTGACTTAGAGGATGTAGTCTTTGTTTTAAAAATACGGAGGCATTACATATATGGTCTCCAAGTGGATGTATTTACTGACCACACGAGTCTTCAATATGTGTTTACTCAAAAAGAGTTGAATCTCCGACAAAGAAGGTGGTTGGAACTTTTGAAAGACTATGACATGAGTGTTCTCTACCACCCCGTAAAGGCTAATGTGGTTGCGTATGCTCTAAGTCGAATATCAATGGGTAGTGTATCTCATACTCCCAATGACAAGCAAGAGTTAGTAAAAGAGGTACATAGATTTGCTCGATTGGGTGTTCAGTTGGAAGATTCCCCCAAATAGGTTCTATGGTTCATCATAAGCGCGAATCATCCTTAGTGGTGGAGGTGAAGTGTAAGAAACACCTTGATCCTCTATTGATGGAGTTGAAGGAATCAATTTTTACCAAGTTCAATGACGCATTCCCAAATGGGGGATGGGTTACTTAGGCACAAAGTTAGATTGTGTTTGCCAAATTCCTATGATCTAAGGAGAATAATTTTTGAAGAGGCTTATGTTTCCCAATATTTCATTCATCTTGGTGTGACCAAAATGTTTCGTAATCTTTCAGAGGTGTATTGGTTGGATGGTTTGAACAGAGATATATCAAATTTTATGGTTGAATGCCTAATTGTCAACAAGTTAAGGTCGAGCATCAAAGATGGGGATGTCTAACTCAAGTGATGGATGTTCCTACTTGGAAGTGGGAAGATATTAATATGGATTTGGTGCAAAATGATTTGATATGGGTGATTGTTTATAGATTGATGAAATATGACCCTTCTATCCCTGTCCAATTTACTTGGTGTAGGAATATGCTAGATCATACCTTAATGAGATTGTGAGTTTTCATGGGATCCTTTTGTCCATCATCTCATATAGAGGTGCCCAATTCACTTGTCATTTTAGGAGGTCATATCAAAAGGGGATAGGTACTCAAGTGAAACTTAGTACCACATCACATCCTCAAACTGATGGTCAAGAGGAATGTACCATTTAAACCCTAAAAGATATCTTAAGAGATTGTGTTATTGACATCAAGGTCAATTGGGATAAACACCTAACTTGTTGGGGGTACTTTCAAGTGTGAAAAAATTTGAATCAGAGCATAAGTTTATGGAAAAAAGATTAGGATCAAAAGCCTCACAAGTCATGTCTAGTAGAGTCTTGTTGATAGGTGTGAGTCGCGACATATCCATTAGTGAGAGTCTATAAGGCGATAGAATCTTCATTATTCTAATGTAGTGCCTTGGAATTGAGTTCTATATGATGTCTTTCTTACCTCTTTTCTTGTGTTTATAGGGCGTGAATACAGGGAGGACCACCTCTAGAAGGGAGGAGGAATTAGCAGGAAATGAGGGGATCCCTCCTCGTGATGAGAAAGTCCTTGTAGTTGGCCTAGAGGATGTGAATGAGGTGGTTCCCCATTCGGAACAAGTCCTTGTAGTTGTCCTACAAGATTTGAATGAGGTGGTTCCCCATTCGAAACTTCAAGGACCTCAAGTGCTCAAAATTCCCCCTATTCCAAAAGCTCCTCAAGTTCCCTTTGTTGAAATGGATATTACTAATGAGTAATTCAGGGTTGCCCATATGAATTTTATCCAATTCATGATGACTAAAGCTCAAGTCGTCACTAATCAATCGGATTCCCATGCTAACCGAGAAGGTGGACCTCAACCTAATGAAAAATATTCCCTCTTGTAGAATTCAAGATTTCATGAAGATGAACCCTCCAACTTTTCAAGGAACTTGGGTTGATGAAGATCCACAAAGCTTCATAGATGAAATTTTCAAAGTGATGGATAATATGGGTGTGACCCCTAGAGAGAGAGCGGAGTTAGTTGCTTATCAACTCAAAGATGTGGATCAAGTATGGTTTGACCAATGGAGGGATGACAGACCCTTATGGGATGGTCCGGTAGATTAAGAGGTGTTCAAAGAGGCTTTTCTTCATAGGTTCTTTCCCTTAGAGTGGAGGGAGAAGATGATGGTGAAATTCATGAATCTTATTCAAGGGGGAATGAATGTGAAAGAGTACTCTTTCATATTAAACCTACTCTGTAAATATGCCCCTGCCATAGTTTCCAACCCGAGGGATAGTATGAACAAATATGTGATGTGAGTGTCTAGCTTGGTGTAGACAGAGTTTTGTACAAACATGCTCCATAATGAGATGGATATCTCAAGACAACCAAAACCTAAGACGAGGTTCTATCACCACGATTCTTCGATGTGGAATAAGTATAGGGCTCCCAACCAAAATTCCCAAGGAGGTGGCCATTCTTTAGAAAGGTCTAGGTGTGCTACTTGTGGGAAGCAACATTTGGGTAGGTGACTTGCTGCAACAGATATTTGATTTATGTGTGGTAGTAAGAGTCACAAAATGAGGGACTGTCCTAACTTCAAGGGAAAGGGAAAAGAGGTCAACTGAACCCCTAGTAGTGGTCTGGATCCTAATGCTCCAAAGAATAATTGTTTCATTGTAATGGGAACATATTAAGGGACTAATCCGAAGATGTAGCCCCCATAAGTATTGATTCCTTTTTATTTGTTTGTTTTACTTTATATGAGTTTATATGATCTTCTCTAATATTTTCATGCCTTCATGTAGGAATTGTTTTCATGATGAATTAATGAGTTTTAAGCATGCCTCACTGTTAAGGCTTGTGCATTCAGTGTAATTAATTTCAAAAATTGACTCAATTTCACCTACATGATTTATAGTTTTAATGTGTGTATAAATGATGTGTATGATCATTTTTAACGTGACACAAGGTAGTTCCTCTATAAATGAAGAGATGAGGGTGTGTTTTGAGTGGTGAAAATAGTTCCAAAACTTGCATGTGTTGTCAAATTTCTTTTTAATGTATAGTTGTGTTCGTTTATAAGTTGGTTAATTAACTATGAATCTTTAAACCATAATATGAATTTTTATATTCTGCGAGTTGAGTACTTCATATCCTTAAAAATGCTTAGTGTCATTCGAGGACGAAAGTTTTCCAAGTGGAGAAGAATGTAACGTCCGAAAACAAACTAAGTTGAACTAGAGCTTTGCGTGTTTATCATGACTTAATTTGTGCTAAAAAAAGTTAACAATGTTTTTTTGATGGAGTTTCTAATGTTTTGTACAGTTTGAATGTCAAATGTCAAAGAACGTCCATGACATTCGAAAGGTGTGCCTTAGGAAGTGCTTGTGCGTCTTGGCATGTTTTAACAAGTTTTACGTGTTTTTTTTATAATAAAAATGATGTGGGATGATCGTAAGACCTAGATTACTATGTTTAGGAGTTCAACCTCATGGTAAGACTCCACCTAGTACCCACAAGGGGTCCAAGAGGCGGACACAAGACTTAACATCAAAGCTGCCAATACAGACTCAGACGATGCAGTAAGACCCCAAAAATGACTTAGGTAAACTATAGACTAACATGTTTTTCTTCATGGTCAAAGGTCCTAAATTGTTCTAATATATGGTATTGAGGTAGTGTCTTAGAGTTTAGGTGCATTGGAATTCAAACATTAAGGGACGATCATATATGGTTTTATGTGTTTATATGTGGTTCATAAGGTTATAAGGTCCTTAAATGTTTTACTATAGCATGTAAATCCATTTTGTCAAGTTTTGTGGAGTTTTGAGTTCAAACGTCCAAGAACGTTCATGACGTTCGAAACGTGTACCTTAAATAGAAATGTTTTGTTAAGTTTTACATGTTCGTTTTAAATGAAATTATTTTTAGAGGTGCTAAAATCATAGATGATCATGTTTGGGTTGTTAAAGTCCTAGCAAACATCCCGATGGACCGGCCAAGATTCCTTGAAGAAGGACCCAAAATTGGACACAAGATTGTCCCAAGCAGCCCCCAAATTGCGGAGGCATCAACGGATTGTGGTCCTATCAATGGCCCGTCCATTGGTGTCATATGTATGGACATAGGCTGGGAAGGGATGAGGACCATTTCAAGTGTCTTATCCATCCAACGGAAGGACAGGACGGTCCATTTGTGGACAAATTGTCCCTTGACTGCCAACCGTTAGTGGAATGTCTTCTTGCGTGCAGGTTCACTGCCAAGTTAGGGGTGAACTTGAAATTTCACCCCACTTACAAATAATATTATTGGCGGTTTATTAGGGATATTTTTGGTATTTTAAATGTGTACATATGTCTTAAAGACATTGAAGACTTCATTCTTCAAATCAACACCCTAAATTCCCTTAGAAACTCCTCAAAACTCTAGTGAAGTCCAAAGTCAATGAAGGGGTTGATGTGACAAATTGAGTGGATATTCTTCATCAAAGTGAATACTTATATTCATCAAGGTATGGAATTTTATCCTTGAAACTTGTTTCATCAAGGAGCCCCCATTCTCAATATGTTTTCTTTGTTTTCAAAGAGGAATTGTCCAATTTAATGATTCTACGATGGTTTCTTGCATCAATTTTTTTAAACGCTTATTATGGATTAAAATGATATTGTATTGATGATTTTAACCTAAATTACCAATGAACCCATGAACTGGATGGACCCTACTTATTTACTATGTTATGGGTTACTTGATATTGATCTAGTGTTAATGAATTCTTATATAGTTTTATGTGGGCTATTCATTGATGTAATAATTGTAGTAAATTGATATATAGGTTGTATTAGATTTATAAATTTACATTGTTTTGACCTAGTTCATTTATTATTTTAGTTTTTATGTTGTATTGATGTTCATGGCCATCTCTAAGGGTCTTATGCTATCGAATTGGATGATTTATCATCAAGCTTAGATGTTTAGGATGATATGGAGGTATGCTGCCCTATTGAATTTATTTTGTGCTTGTTTATACTTCAATTATGTTGTGATTGGTATGTTCCACTTATGGTGCTATTAATGTTATGTAGGTGATCATGTTAGACTATGACTTTGACTCTGTGTGTATAATCTTAGGGTTGAATCTTCGTTATTCCTGCTTGACTATTTGAGTCTATAATGGCTATATTGATTATTTTGTAGTAATGTATGGGGTAACATAAAGAGAGTAAGGGTCATCCTAAGTGCTTTAAAGAATGATATGCTATATATGATAAGGTGAAAGAATGTAGTGTCTTTTTTGGTAGACTTGTATTCCTTACTTTATATATGAATTTATGTTATGAGATTATGATATTTCTTGACTAGGTAGGCTTAGTTCACCTTTGTCATGTATGAATGAAAGATATTTGATACCTAAGAGGATGTCAAGAAGGTCATGTATTTGGTAAAGGTTATGTTATGAATGTTGAAGTCGAGAGCCATAATGGAATCCTTCAGGTAAGGGAATGGTGTACTTAAGGTTTATTGGATAGAATGACATCATATTAATCCTTAATAAAGTCATAATTAGCTATCTTAATCACCATTGAAACGTATAGTGGACCTCTTTTGTAAGGTGAATATGACATGGTTATTAACTAGAATAGGAACCTCTTTATGTCATCCTTTAATGCCAATTACTCTATGAGAACCAAGGCAACCACCGAGTGATTATGTTATGGGAACTATAACAACATTAGAATGAGACTAGAGTACAATGTACCTCTACTTGAGAATGTGATTAGAGTGCATAAAAGACATTCATATTCCTTAACCACGTGCTTAAATGAGATGTGTCCTTGTTCTACCCTTAGAAAGTAGAACACCCTCATAGGAGTAGGTTAGAACTCTAGATATCATGAGTAGTTATGATGGTCTACGTCTGTTATTGCCTATTCTCATCATGTGGGATACTTACTAGTACTAGAGAAGTTCTTGATCTTTAGGT